>JBBHAA010002247.1:0-195084 GCA_037953035.1 Aquarana catesbeiana
GAGCACACTGACCCCCATCACCCCCCCCCGGGGCCCCAACCGGAGCACACTGACCCCCATCACCCAGCCAATAGAAATCAACACACATATTACAGGGGCGTGTCCTTCACCTGCATACTCTCTTCTGATAGGTCGTTCCTCTTCCCTCTTCTTGTCATCTCAGGAAGTTCACAATCCTATAAATCCCCCTCCCCCACCGCCATGTTTATTGGGCTCCGCACTCCCACCTGGGGGCCGGAGCTGTCATGGTGGGCGTCTCTGGGAGGAGCAATGGGAGGAGCTTATCCTCCCTCCTGTACACAGAGCAGAAAGTGACGTGTATATCAATATAAAGCAATAGTAGTGGCAGGGGGCGTGTCCTATACATTTACCAATCAGTGTCCCTCGTTCCCATCTCAAAAAGTTGGGAGGTTTGTTGGTGTTCACAAATGTCTGACACAGATCAGCCTCTGCTGCACCCTCTCACCTACTGACTCACTACAAAGTTACAATGTACAGTCTGATCACTGGGGGAGGGGAGACTGAGGAAATGACTCCTCCTCCTTCTACAAAGTTACAATGTACAGTCTGATCACTGGGGGAGGGGAGACTGAGGAAATGACTCCTCCCCCTTCTACAAAGTTACAATGTACAGTCTGATCACTGGGGGAGGAGACTGGGGAAATTGACTCCTCCTCCTCCTACAAAGTTACAATGTACAGTCTGATCACTGGGGGAGGAGACTGAGGAAATGACTCCTCCTCCTTCTACAAAGTTACAATGTACAGTCTGATCACTGGGGGAGGGGAGACTGAGGAAATGACTCCTCCTGCCTGCAGCAGACTGATGACATCATCTCAGCCCAGGCAGAGTCACTGATTGGAGCACAAGGACGGTTTTCTAATGAGGAGAGGCGGAGCTTGTCTTGCACAGTATGTTGTGAATGGAAAGTTCCGCAGACTCTCCTATATGATATATAGATGATGTTTTGTGTCTTATTCTGTGTATTGCCGATCAGAGACATTTCTTATTATATCCCCTCCCCCTCTTCTGATCAGTTCCTTCATTATCTAATGTCATTGATCCTCTGCAGAGTCTGTTCTGTATTACACAGACATGTCCACCAGATGGCGCCACACTCCTACCAGCACAGCAAGACTACAGGATCCATAGGATGGAGAGAGCTTGTATTATTATAGAGAAGAGAGACCCCATCACCTGTCACCTTTCACTGTCACCTGTCCCTATCACATGTTAACCGCCCCATCACCTGTCACCTGTCCCTATCACATGTCCCCTGCCACTATCACCTCCTCACCTGTCCCCATCATGTCACCTGTCCCTATCACATGTCACCACCACCTGTCACCCCGTCACCCATCACCTGTCCCCGTCACCTTTCACTGTCACCTGTCCCTATCACATGTCCCCTGCCACTATCACCTCCTCACCTGTCCCCATCATGTCACCTGTCCCTATCACATGTCACCACCACCTGTCACCCTGTCACCCATCACCTGTCCCCGTCACCTTTCACTGTCACCTGTCCCTATCACATGTCACCCGTCACCTGTCACCCCATCCACTGTCACCCTCACCCATCACCTGTCACCCTCACCCATCACCTGTCACCTGTCACCCTCACCTGTCACCCTCACCCATCACCTGTCACCCTCACCCATCACCTGTCACCCTCACCTGTCACCCTCACCCATCACCTGTCACCCTCAACCATCACCCATCACCTGTCACCCTCACCCATCACCCATCACCTGTCACCCTCAACCATCACCCATCACCTGTCACCCTTAACCATCACCTGTCATTGCTTCATCTATATATAGAACATCGTCATCATTTCTGTATGAATCCGGGATGTCCGGAACAAATCACAGGCTGTCCCTATTTAATACTTATAGTGTGTATTCATTTCACTGCACACTGTGAGCTTCTGGGTCAAAATCGGATCAGGTAGGGTTGTGCCTGGTGAGGTTGGGTCAGATCGGATCGTGTGGGGTTGGGTTAGGTCAGATCGGGTGGGGTTGGGTCAGGTCGGATCGGGTGGGGTTGGGTCAGGTTGGATCGGGTGGGATTGGGTCGGGTGGGGTTGGGTCAGGTCGGGTTGGGTCAGGTTGGATCGGGTGGGGTTGGGTCAGGTCGGATCGGGTGGGGTTGGGTCAGGTCGGATCGGGTGGGGTTGGGTCAGGTCAGATCGGGTGGGGTTGGGTTAGGTCAGATCGGGTGGGGTTGGGTCAGGTCGGATCGGGTGGGGTTGGGTCAGGTCGGGTTGGGTCAGGTCGGATCGGGTGGGGTTGGGTTAGGTCAGATCGTGTGGGGTTGGGTCAGGTTGGATCGGGTGGGATTGGGTCGGGTGGGGTTGGGTCAGGTTGGATCGGGTGGGATTGGGTCGGGTGGGGTTGGGTCAGGTTGGATCGGGTGGGGTTGGGTCAGGTCGGGTTGGGTCAGGTCGGATCAGGTTGGGTCGAGTGGGTTGGGGTTGGGTCAGGTCGGATCGGGTGGGGTTGGGTCAGGTCGGGTTGGGTCAGGTCAGATCGGGTGGGATTGGGTTAGGTCAGATCGTGTGGGGTTGGGTCAGGTGGGGTTGGGTCAGGTTGGATCGGGTGGGGTTGGGTCAGATCGGATCGGGTTGGGTCGAGTGGGATTGGGTCAGGTCGGGTTGGGTTGGGTCGAGTGGGATTGGGTCAGGTCGGATCGGGTTGGGTTGGATCAGGTTGGATCTGGTCGGGTAGGGTCAGGTCGGGTGGGGTTTGGTCAAGTGAGTTTGGGTCAGGTCGGATCTGGTGGTGTTGGGTCAGGTTGGGTGCGATGTGCGATGGGATCCGTGCGATGAGCTCTGTGCGATGGGATCCGTGCGATGAGCTCTGTGCGATGGGCTCTGTCCGATGGGTTCTATGCGATGAGCTCTGTGCGATGGGCTCTGTCCGATGGGTTCTATGCGATGAGCTCTGTGCGATGAGCTCTCCTCTCCTCTCTCTCCCTCCCTCTCCTCTCTCCTCCTCTCTACTTTCTCTCTCTCTCCCCCCTTTCTCTCTCCTCTCCCTCCCCTCTCTCCTCTCCTTTCTCTCTCTCTCTTCTCCTCTCCTATCTCTCTCTCTCTTCCCCCTCCTCTCTCTCTCCCCTTTCTCCTCTCCTCTCTCTCTCTCCTCTCTCTCTCTCTCTCCCCTCTGTCCCCTCTGTCTCTCCTCTCTGCCCTCTCTCCTCTCTCTCCTTTGTCCTCTCTCTCCTCCCCCCCCTCTCCTCTCTCCTCCCCCTCTCTCCTCTCTCCTTCCCCCTCTCTCCTCTCCCTCTCTCCTCTCCCCCCCCCCTCTCTCCTCTCCCCTCTGCCTCTCCTCTCTCTCCTCTCTCCCTCTCTGCCCTCTCTCCTCTCTCTCCTTTGTCCCTCTCTCTCCTCTCCCCCCCTCCTCCTCTCTCTTCCCCCTCTCTCCTCCCCCTCTCTCCTCTCCTCCTCCCCTCTGCCTCTCCTCTCCTCCTCTTCTCTCTTCTCTCATCTCTCTCTCTCTCTCTCCTCTCTCTCTCTCTCTCTCTCTCTCTCTCTCTCTCTCTCTCTCTCTCTCTCTCTCTCTCTCCCTCCCTCTTCTCTCTCTCTCGCCTCTCTCCTCCCCCTCTCTCCCCTCTCCCACCTCTTCCCCTCTCCCACCTCTTCCTCTCTCCTCTCCCACCTCTTTCCCCTCTCCCACCTCTTTCCTCTCTCCTCTCCCACCTCTCTCTCTCCCACCTCTCTCTCTCCTCCTCCCCTCCTCTCCTCTCTCCTCTCCTCTCTCCTCTCCTCTCCTCTCCTCTCCTCTCCTCTCCCTCTCCTCTCCTCTCCTCTCCTCGCCTCTCTCCTCTCCTCTCCTCTCTCCTCCCTCTCCTCTCTCCTCTCCTCTCCCTCTCTCCTCTCCTCTCTCCCCCTCTCCTCTCTCCTCTCTCCTCTCTCCTCTCCTCTCTCCTCTCCTCTCTCCTCTCTCCTCTCTCTCTCTCTCTCTCTCTCTCTCTTGCCTCTCTCCTGCCTCCCCTCTCTCCCACCTCTCTCTCCTCTCTCCTCTCCTCTCTCCCCTCTCTCCTCTCCTCTCCTCGCCTCTCTCCTCTCCTCTCCCTCGCCTCTCTCCTCTCCTCTCTCCTCCCCTCTCTCCTCTCCTCTCCTCTCTCCTCTCCTCTCTCCTCCCCTCTCTCCTCTCCTCTCCTCGCCTCTCTCCTCGCCTCTCTCCCTCTCCTCTCTCCTCTCCTCTCTCCCTCCTCTCTCTCTCTCCTCTCCTTTCCTCTCTCCTTCTCCTCTCCTCTCTCCTCTCTCCTCTCTCCTCTCCTCTCCTCTCCTCTCCTCTCCTCTCCTCTCCTCTTCTCGCCTCTCTCCTCTCCTCCTCTCTCTCCTCTCCTCCTCTCTCTCCTCTCCTCCTCTCTCTCCCCTCTGTCCCCTCTGTCTCTCCTCCTCTGCCCTCTCCTCTCTCTCCTCTCTCCTCTCTCCTCTCTCCTCTCCTCTCCTCTCCTCTCCTCTCCTCGCCTCTCTCCCTCTCCTCCTCTCTCTCCTCTCCTCCTCTCTCTCCTCTCTCCCTCTCTCTCCTCTCTCCTCCCCTCTCTCCTCTCCCCTCCCCTCTCTTCTCTCTCTCTATTTCTCCTCTCTCTCTCTCTCTTCTCTTCTTTCTCTCTCTTCTCCCCCCCTCTCTCTCTTCTCTCTCTCTCTCTCTCTCTCTTCCTCTCTCTCGCCTCTCTCCTCCCCCTCTCTCCCCTCTCCCACCTCTTTCCTCTCTCCTCTCCCACCTCTCTCTCTCCTCTCTCCTCTCCTCTCTCCTCTCTCTCCTCTCTCCTCTCCTCTCCCCTCCCCTCCTCTCCTGTCTCCTCTCTCCTCTCCTCTCCTTGCCTCTCTCCTCTCCTCTCTCCTCTCTCCTCTCTCCTCCCTCTCCTCTCCTCTCCTCTCCTCTCCTCTCCTCTCCTCTCCTCTCCTCTCTCCCTCTCCTCTCCTCGCCTCTCTCCTCTCTCCTCCCTCTCCTCTCCTCACCTCTCTCCTCTCTCCTCCCTCTCCTCTCCTCTCCTCTCCTCTCCTCTCCTCTCCTCTCCTCTCCTCTCCTCTCTCCTCTCTCCTCTCCTCTCTCCCTCCCTCTCCTCCCTCTCCTCTCCTCTCCTCTCCTCTCCCTCTCTCCTCTCCTCTCTCCTCCCTCTCCTCTCCTCTCATCTCCTCTCTCCTCTCTCCTCCCTCTCCTCCCTCTCCTCTCCTCTCCTCTCCTCTCATCTCCTCTCTCCCTCTCGCCCCCTCTCCTCTCCTCTTCCTCTCCTCTCTCCTCTCTCCTCTCCTCTCCTCTCCTCGCCTCTCTCCTCTCCTCTCCTCTCCTCTCCTCTCCTCTCCTCTCTTCTCTCCTCTCTCCTCTCCTCTCCTCTCTTCTCTTCTCCTCTCTCTTCTCTCTCTCCTCTCTCTCTCCTCTCTCCTCTCCTGTGTACTCTGGCTCTTTTTTCCTCTCATTATCCTAATTACTGCTCTCAGTGTGGATCGGCCGTCACATGAGATCCTTCATGATGCTGAGCTTTTCTTTCTGAACTCCATTGCCAGCTCTTCCCCGGAACCGCTGACCCCGCAGATCTGCCCCGCCGCTCCGGGAGGGCGGTACCCGCTGCCCTCTGAAGTACGATATACACAGAGCGCCGTATGTTCAGCTTCGTCAGCCAGGAGAGCGAATTCTCCGCCAGCACTGCAAAAACATCCTAGACTGTAACCTGTATAATAATAATATATAAATCCTGTATAATAATAATAATAATAATATATAAATCCTGTATAATAATAATAATAATAATATATAAATCCTGTATAATAATAATAATAATAATATATAAATCCTGTATAATAATAATAATATATAAATCCTGTATAATATAATAATAATAATAATATATAAATCCTGTATAATAATAATAATATATAAATCCTGTATAATAATAATAATAATAATAATATATAAATCCTGTATAATAATAATAATAATAATATATAAATCCTTTATAACAATAATAATAATATATAAATCCTGTATAATAATAATAATAATAATAATATATAAATCCTTTATAACAATAATGACAAAAAGTCCCAAATCTTTATTTTCTGCTCACATGAAGAGTTCAGATCAGAATCCGGAATCCATTTTTTTGTTGCCGTCTTTGGCTTCTTATCAGCATGATGGTGACATTTATTTTTCTAATGAAACCTTTTTATCTTCATTAGATTCCTTATTTTATACACTGTGATGTCATCACCGGGTCTTTGTGCTTCTCTATACAATGCAGGCAGATCATGGCTGGTGGGAGGGGCTTCCTGATAACATCCCAGCCCCCCTCCTCAGTACTCCTCTCCAGAGCCCTCAGTCCTGATGTATGCAGTGGGAGGAGTTATGCAAATATCTCATTGGGAAAGTGCGGGGCAGCACAAGTAGCCTATCAGTTGGGCTACCCTAACCCTCTACTGTCCAATCACAATCTGGGGGGAGTGGAAAGGACAAGACCTGTGTTACTGAAAAATCAGGTCCCCTCCCCCGTGCCCGGACTGTGCTGTGCGGCAGAGCTGTGTAAATCTCAGGACTGGATGGACAGAAATACAAATCCTTTGGCAGACAATAGAACTCCATTATCTGTATTTTCTCTCTCTGTGGAAATTCTCGGGGACGCTGTGAACTGTTTAGCGCTGAGCTCTGATTGGCTGTCACGGCTTCCTACACTTTCCCGCTGAATGCGTCGCGGCCTGACACGCGTTGTGTTTATTAGCGATGGCAGGACGCCACGGGGGAGTCACACTTCAGTTGCGGCACTACAAGATGAAAGCCCGCAGTCCTCGCCGATTAATAATTCATTAATTACTCTCCATATTAGCAATTAGGAGATGGGGGTGGGGGGAGGGGAAATAATCCGCCGGCTGTTTATTCTCTGCCATCCGTGTCATGTGACAGCGCGAGGACAGCGCAGAACCAGGAACAGCAGGAAGGGAGCGCCGTCATCTGGGGTGAGAACCTGACACCCCGATCTCTCCGATATAAGGATATCAATGTTGGGGGGGGTGTTAAAGCTTTGGTTTAATCTGTCCCTATTTTACCTTCCCTGGTCCCCCCAAACCAACAGGATAAACTTTCCCCGCTTTATTACCTATCTTATTTATTTTACACACTGTGATGTCATCACTGGGTCTCTGTGCTTCTCTATGCAAAGCAGGCAGATTGTGGCTGGTGGGAGGGGCCGGCAGGGGGCGGTACATAGCTTCCTGTTCCCAGCCCCCGGCCTCCCTAATCCTCTCAGGAGCCCTCAGTCCCGATGCAAGCAGTGGGAGGAGTTACGCAAAGTTCAAAATGCCTTGATGGGTGGGTGTCAGTCTGGAGGAGTGGGCGTTCCCAGCCAGACTGGAAACCACCCTCGGTAACGCCCACATGTGATGCTGGGCCTCCATGAATGAAAGATCTGAAAGCCATATAAAAGGGGCCGGGCCGGGGACCAGGCTCGGGAGAAAAGAGCTAGATGATGCTGGCCTGAAATCCTGGACTGGAATGTCTTCCTTTTGATATCACCGCACACTGTGAGCTTCTCACCATATGCATTAGAAGCTGCAGCAAGTCAGAAAGAGGAAATGTCACCCTCCTACAAATGATGGATTTTAAGGATTTTTTAGGGAGTAGTTTCTCCTTTAAGGGCAGTGCGGTGGGTAAGCGGGGGGGTCGGCACTTCCGCCTCTTCCGCAGCACCGGGGTCCTCTGATTTCATCCTGGCCAGGTCTCTGTCTGCATGGACTTTGTTCTCCTTGAGCTTTCACAGGGTTTTCTTCCACTTTTATTAGGTTAATTGTCCCTAGTAGGTGGGATGGGGATTAGACAGTAAGCTCCTCGGGGGCGGGGACTGGCATCAATGTGCAATATGTAAATCCCTGTAATAAAATGGAGATCGGCGGGGGGAAGGGGAGCGTTCGCTTTTTTCATTGCAGGGGAAAATTTCCCATTAGTAACGGGGTCCCTATAAGGTTAGGTCGGCACCTTGTTTGTGTGGTGGTGATGCCCGCAGAAACGCGTTGCCCTTCATTGATAACGGCACCTCCCACGCCCCTAATAATGCGTGCATTTTCGCGCTGTAGCTCCAGGCGGTTGGGTGTGGTGCGATTTGGAGAAAGGGTCAGGGACTTCTTTTGCGCGTTTCTTGTGCATAGGGCACAAAATTGTACACCATCCCGACACACACAGAAACGCGTTGCCCTGTAGCAGACGTACGGTGGGTGGCGTGTGCAGAATTTAAAAAATAGTTTTGTTTCCTTAAGTAATTTCGTTCAAATTGAATTTAATTCAACCGAATTCAGAAAATTCAAATCAAATTCAAATTGGCATTCGATTTTATTCTATTCGAATTTCAGAAGACGGTTATATTCTTTCTATTGTATTCTATTTGTTTTTTTTTCTTTATTATGGTATTCCTCTCTATTCCTTTCTATTCCTTTAGTTTCTAGTCTATTTTATTCTATTCTTTTCTATTCTATTAAAATTTATTTTATTTTAAATTCGAATTTTGAAAGACGGTTATATTCCTTCTATTTTATTATATTCTATAGTTTTTTCTATTTTATGCTATTCTTTTCTATTCCTTTAGTTTTTACACTATTTTATTATTTTCTATTCTATCATTTTCTATTCTTTTCTATTTTATTCTATTCAAATGTATTTTAGTTGAAATTCAAATTTTGAAAGACGGTTATATTCTATTTTATTCTATTCTTTTATATACTATTCTTTTCTATTCTGTTTTTTTTTTCCTTTACCCTCTACTAGATTGTATTCTATTCTTTTATTTTCTGTTCTTTTCTATTCTGCTCTTTTTTTTAATTCTCTATTATACTATATCCTATTATTTAATTGTATTTTCTATTCTGTTATATTGTTTTCTATTCTATTCTAATCTATTCTATTCATATTCAAATTCATTTTATTTGAAATTCGAATTTCGAAAGACGGCTATATTCTTTCTATTTTATTCTAGTCTATTGTTTTTTTTTTCTATTTTATTCTATTCTTTTCTATTCTATTCCTTTGCTTTCTACTCCTTTTTATTCTATGTTTTATTTTTATACTCTATTATTTAATTTTATTTTCTATTCTGTATTATTATGTTATTTTTTTTTCTATTCTATTTTTTATGTTCTATGCCTTTATTTTCTATTATATTTTCTTCTATTCTATTTCTTTCTATTTTATTCTGTTCTTTCATATTCTATTCTATTATTTTATTTTCTATTCTATTCTATTTTATTCTATTCTTTGGCCAAATTTCATTTCGTTTTTTTCGGATTCATTTGAATTTATTACCATTGTAATTTCTGACATTGGGATACATCCAAATTTCTGAGTAATGAAAAATTTGTCTGAATTTCAAATCGGAATGAAACGGACCGCGCATATCTAATGTCGGTGCCCCCCCTCCCCCTCCACCCCCCACACATCTGCTATAGTGCGTGTTTTTGCACACCAGGTTGGCTGGCAGGCCCCGCTCTGATGTCCTGGAAGGGCCCCGGATGGAGATTGTGCCGTGTGATGAGCCGAGGCAGAAATCCGATCGTTACGTTCCCAGCGATCTGCAGGAGAGGCGATATTCTGCCTTGTGGGGGGGGGGGGCTGTGAATGCAGCTGAGCGTCTGCCCCACAATGCACCTCTTTGTGACCCTTTTATGGATCCCTCCGGGGGAGGCGGCTGCTTAACCCCGAAATAACCGCAGAGCAGCGCCGTCCGTCTCCGGCACTCAGCCTGGAATGAGGAAGAGATAAGGGCCCCGAGGGGCCCAGACCCGGGGCCCCTCCTACAGGAGCAGAGGAGGATGATAATGGGCTGATCTGTGTCAGACATTTGTGAACACAGCCAAGAAAATACCCCCCGACTCACACTCAGCCCCCTGCCCCCAATACCCCCTCCAAATTACAGGCTCAGTCCTGTGCTTCCAATACCCCCCAAACCCCAGGCTTAATCCCCTGCCCCCAACACCCCCCACCCCAAGTTCAGCCCCCTGCCCCCAATACCCCCTCCAAATTACAGGCTCAGTCCTGTGCTTCCAATACCCCCCAAACCCCAGGCTTAATCCCCTGCACCCAACACCCCCCCACCCCATGCTCAGCCCCCTGCCCCCAATACTTCCTCAATTCCCAGACAAAGCCCCCCACATTCCACGCTCAGTCCCCTGCCTCTAATACCCCCCCCCCCCAACTCAAAGCTCACGTTCCCTGATCTCAGCTCTTCTGTAGTGATGTCGGGACTTTTCCTTTTGATTTCAGTTGTGGGCGAAGCAGTGATCCCGTCTCGTAGCGCAGATCATATATTGCCATTTTCCGGGACAGATCCTCGTCTCTGGAGGAATAAAACTGACAATCAGCATCTAGAAGAACGCGAAGCGCGACGGAAAGACGAGAAACCGGCCGAGAGAACGCCGATCACTAAAAGCATCTTATGAATTAAGGATGATTGTCTGTGCGAGTCTCCATCCTGGAAGAGCGCCTTAAAAAGTGATGAGTGCTTCTGCCCGCCGCGTTCCCTTCGCCGCACTCCCATCGCCGTATTGCCCCCTCCGCGCTTCCATCACCGCGTTCCCCTCTCCGCACTCCCATTACCGCGTTCCCCTCACCATGTTCCCATCACCGCGCTCCCATCACCGCATTACCCTCGCCGCGTTCCCATTGCCGCACTTCAATCGCCACGCTACCATCCTCGCGTTCCCATCGTCGGGTTCCCATTGCCGTGTTCCCATCGCCGCTCTCCCATCGCCGCATTCCCCTCTCTGCGCTCCCATCGTTGCGTTCCCTTCGCCGTGTTCCCATCACCGCGCTCCTAACGCCACGCTCTCTTCGCTACGCTCCCATTGCCACGTTTTCTCGCCGTGTTCCCATCATCATGCTCCCATCGCCCCATTCCCATCACTGCGCTCCCATCGCCGCATTACCCTCGCCGCGTTCCCATTGCCGCACTTCCATCGCCACGTTCCCATCGCCACGTTCCCATTGCCGTGTTCCCATCGCCGCGCTTCCATCATCATGCTCCTTTCGCCGCGCTCCCATCGCCGCGTTCCCCTCGCCATGTTCCCATCACCGCACTCTCATCGCCCTATTTCCATCGCCGCGCTCCCATCGCCGCATTACCTTCTCCGCGTTCCCATTGCCGCACTTCCATCGCCACGCACCCATCGCCGCGTTTCCATTGCCATGCTCCCATCGCCGCGCTTTCATTGTCATGCTCCCATCGCCGCGTTCCCATCGCCGCACTTTCATCGCCACGTTCCCATTGCCGCACTTTTATCTCCGCGCTCCCATCGCCGTGCTCCAATTTGGTGTTTGCGCTTCGGAGAACATGGTATCACTTCTTTGGTGTTTGGGTTTTAGAGAGCAGGGAGTTGTGTCTTTGGTGTTTGGATATCAGTCGTACATGGAGACACGTCTTTGGTGTTTGGCAGTGTTTGGGTTTCAGGGAACATGGAGTAATGTCTTTGGTGTTTGAGTTGTGAGAACATAGAGACATGTCCTTGTTTTGTTTTGTTTTTTTGTTTTCAGAGAACATGGAGACTTGTCTTTGGTGTTTGGGTTTTCAGAGAACATGGAGACCTTCCCTTAGTGTTTGTGTTTTTTGGGGAGCAGAGAGTCTTTGATGTTTTGGTTTTCAGAGAACATTGAGACCTCCCCTTAGTGTTTGTGTTTTTTGGGGAGCAGAGAGTCTTTGGTGTTTGGGTCTTCAGAGAACATGGAGACCTCCCCTTAGTGTTTGTGTTTCGGGGAGCAGAGAGTCTTTGGTGTTTGGGTCTTCAGAGAACATGGAGACCTTCCCTTATGGGGCGTACACAAGGTCGGACTTTTCGTCTACAAAAGTCCAACGGACGCCGACGGACTAAAGCTGGCTGGTAATCCGATCGTGTGTGGGCTTCTCCGGACTTTCAGCAGACTTTTTCAGCCTCAAATCCGACGGACTTTAGATTTGAAACATGCTTCAAATCTTTACGTCGTAACTACGACGGACCCCGAAATCCGCTCGTCTGTGTGCTAGTCCGACGGACAAAAACCCACGCTAGGGCAGCTATTGGCTACTGGCTATGAACTTCCTTATTTTAGTCCGGTGTACGTCATCACGTACGAATCCGTCGGACTTTTGTGTGGTCGTGTGTAGGCAAGTCCGTTCGTTAGAAAGTCTGCTGCAAGTCCGCCGAAAGTCCGCCGGAAGTCTGTCGGACAGGCTGTCGGACTTTTGTAGACGAAAAGTCCGACCGTGTGTACGCCCCATTAGTGTTTGTTTTTTGGGGAGCAGAGAGTCTTTAGTGTTTGGGTCTTCAGAGAACATGGAGACCTTCCCTTAGTGTTTGTGTTTCGGGGAGCAGAGAGTCTTTGGTGTTTGGGTCTTCAGAGAACATGGAGACCTCTCCTTAGTGTTTTTTGGGGAGCAGAGAGTCTTTGGTGTTTGGGTCTTCAGAGAACATGGAGACCTCCCCTTAGTGTTTGTGTTTCGGGGAGCAGAGAGTCTTTGGTGTTTGGGTCTTCAGAGAACATGGAGACCTCTCCTTAGTGTTTGTGTTTTTTGGGGAGCAGAGAGTCTTTGGGTCTTCAGAGAACATGGAGACCTCTCCTTAGTGTTTGTGTTTTTTGGGGAGCAGAGAGTCTTTGGTGTTTGGGTCTTCAGAGAACATGGAGACCTCCCCTTAGTGTTTGTGTTTCGGGGAGCAGAGAGTTGTATCTTTGGTGTTTGGGTCTTCAGAGAACATGGAGACCTTCCCTTAGTGTTTGTGTTTTTTGGGGAGCGGAGAGTCTTTGGTGTTTGGGTCTTCAGAGAACATGGAGACCTCCCCTTAGTATTTGTGTTTCGGGGAGCAGAGAGTTGTGTCTTTGGTGTTTGGGTCTTCAGAGAACATGGAGACCTCCCCTTAGTATTTGTGCTTCGGGGAGCAGAGAGTTGTGTCTTTGGTGTTTGGGTCTTCAGAGAACATGGAGACCTCCCCTTAGTATTTGTGTTTCGGGGAGCAGATAGTTGTGTCTTTGGTGTTGGAGTTGGTGGGAACCGCTTCATCTGATCTCTTCCCAGAATCCACCTCGTCTTCTGCCTGAACATGACATGCCCATCCTCCATAGAGAGAAAAACGCACTTTTCTTCTGACTCGCTAATAGAAAACTACAGAGCCCATTAGACAGAGACTGCTGCATAATTGCCTCTCCTTCTAATTAACTACAGAACTCGTCTGGGTCGTTAACCTGCATGTGAAGATTCATTAAGGTGAAGATCTGATGGTGTCACAAGTGTTCTGCAGATGCTGCTGACACATAGCAATGATTTCCTTCCCCCTTAAAGGAGAAATAATCCCAAATAAAAGCTCATATTGGCTTTGAGTGTCGGCACGGCCACTTATCGCCTCCATGAAGAGTGTGTGACGAGGTGACAACCATGGAGCACAATTGAAGGCAGTTGTCACCCCATTACAGGACGGGAAGGTGCTTTGGTGGGGCCAGACGAATGGCCCTGCGTCATACCATCATGTGTCGCCCCGGTGCGTTTCTTCATGGCCATCATACGGTGATTTGCGATTAGGGGAACCAATAAACAGACCTTCTTTCTGATTGGGAATCCCCTATAATTGAATTGGTTGGATGGACCTCCTCTTCCATCGCACAGCCGGCCGCTGAATAACCAGCACCCCTCAACTGCTGGTGGACTACAAAAACCAGCAAGCCGGTGAAGAGTTTTCCTTCGAAACTTCTGTCCATGAGATCTGATCGGCGAGTCTCGTGCCGCTTCCTCCGTACAAACGCCGCAAACCCAGGCAGGCGGCAGAGCGCGGTCCTTGACTTCTGATGACTAATTCTGAGATCTGGAGCAATTATCGCCGATTTTCACCTCCAGGAATATTTCTTCTCCCGTGAGGGCGGCTTGTCCCGACACGATCGTCACATGATCAGCGTTTACAGATACAGACCGCGCGTCCGCGGGGACAGATCCAGAAATAAAGACCACATGCTAAGGCAATGGCAGTCTATTAGAGAGGCACAGGGGCCCCTGACAGCCAAATTTGAAAGAGAATTCCAATACCTATAATTTAATGTAATGAATGCGAATTTATCCGAAGTTACGAATTATCAGAAATAACGAATGCCGCATCTAAACCAATGGAACGGAACAAATAAATAATAATAATAACAAGTTTTTATTAATATTATTGCTATTTATTATTTTTATATTTCATTTGTTTAGATGCGGCATTCATTATTTCGGATAATTCGTAACTTCGGATAAATTCGTATTCGTTACTTTCACTAACAGCCAAATTTGAAAGGAGATTCCAATACCTATCATTTAATAGTTATTTATAGTTAAGTTATTATTAGTTAGTTATTATTTCAGATGTTCGGGTTTTCGGATTTTCAAATTCTTGAATTTTCAAATTTTCCATTTTTGAGTTTTTCAGTTATTGAATTTTAAAATTTCTGAATTTTAAAATTTTTCGAATTTACGAATTTATGAATTCGAAAATTCGAAAAATTAAAAAAAATTAAAATTTTTTGCATTTTTGAATTGTAAGTTCGAAAAATGAAGATGGGTCATCCATCTCAGGGTGAGCAGGAAAAGGGCGGCTACCTTCACATAGACGGGGGAGGGGTGGGGACACGGAGAACGAATGTAGTCACTCTAGAACAGGAAGTCTGGAATAGAAGGGAAGAGCTGAGGAATGAGAGAGAGAAGATACATTCCACAGATATTTAAATTTACTGCATTTATTTTATGATAAAGTCCCCGTACAGCAGAGCTCAGACTGGGAGAAGGTGAAACAGCACAAGGAACCAATCAGTTCATGTTCTGACAAGAAGGAGGAGGAGAGAGAAGAGTGACAGAGAGTTGAGTTCATCAGTCTGCTGCTTCTCCTTTCGCTGTCCAGTCACAGGCTGGGGGAGGGACAAGAACTGTAAGTGTTACTGAAAGGCAACAGAGAAAAATTCAGTCTCCTCCAGGGCTGTTCTGTGTGGCAGAGCTGTGTAAATCTCAGGACTGCATTGACAGGAATCCAAATCCTTTGGTAGGTGAAGCAGATCTCGCCTATTTATATGATTGGTGCGTTTAGCTGTTTGCCCGGAGTCCCGCTTTAAGCATTAAACTGCAGACTATGGCTGTAATTGCGCATTGTCCGCCACGGAATCCTGACAGTCCACCTTCCTCTATCGGAGACGATCGAAGGTTTGTCTGTGATCGATAAATTGGGTCCCTGAAAGATCCTATCGATATATTCCAGCAATGTGCGGCACGTGGCGTGTACGGGGGATGGGAGGAAGGGGGGATTGACGTCCGCCATGTTATATAATCCTGGCTTTCTCCATGTGATCCTATCATATGAAACACTCAGCAAATCCTCTTCCCACCTAATCCGCCGCGTGCCGGGCAAATCCCGCTGTGCCGACATCCTATACATCCCAATGTGTGTGACACGGGGGAGGGGAAGACTACCAACTCCGGTACACCTGACCCTCCCCCACCCAACCGGGCAAAGAGAGGTCCTTCGCCACTACGAGCTTCCCGCTGTTCACCCGACCGTTCATACCGCGTTCACCCGACCGTTCATACCGCGTTCACCCGATCGTTCATACCGCGTTCACCCGACCGTTCATACCGCGTTCACCCGACCGTTCATACCGCGTTCACCCGACCGTTCATACCGCGTTCACCCGACCGTTCATACCGCGTTCACCCGACCGTTCATACCGCGTTCACCCGACCGTTCATACCGCGTTCACCCGACCGTTCATACCGCGTTCACCCGACCGTTCATACCGCCGTTCACCCGACCGTTCATACCGCGTTCACCCGACCGTTCATACCGCGTTCACCCGACCGTTCATACCGCGTTCACCCAACCGTTCATACCGCATTCACCCGACCGTTCACCCGACCGTTCATACCACGTTCACCCGACCGTTCATACCGCGTTCACCCAACCGTTCATACCGCGTTCACCCGACCGTTCATACCGCGTTCACCCGACCGTTCATACCGCGTTCACCCGACCGTTCATACCGCGTTCACCCGACCGTTCATACCGCGTTCACCCGACCGTTCATACCGCGTTCACCCGACCGTTCATACCGCCGTTCACCCGACCGTTCATACCGCGTTCACCCGACCGTTCATACCGCGTTCACCCGACCGTTCATACCGCGTTCACCCGACCGTTCATACCGCGTTCACCCGACCGTTCATACCGCCGTTCACCCGACCGTTCATACCGCGTTCACCCGACCGTTCATACCACGTTCACCCGACCGTTCATACCACGTTCACCCGACCGTTCATACCGCCGTTCACCCGACCGTTCATACCGCATTCACCCGACCGTTCACCCGACCGTTCATACCACGTTCACCCGACCGTTCATACCGCGTTCACCCAACCGTTCATACCGCCGTTCACCCGACCGTTCATACCGCGTTCACCCGACCGTTCATACCACCGTTCACCCAACCGTTCATACCGCATTCACCCGACCGTTCACCCGACCGTTCATACCACGTTCACCCGACCGTTCATACCGCGTTCACCCAACCGTTCATACCGCCGTTCACCCGACCGTTCATACCGCGTTCACCCGACCGTTCATACCGCGTTCACCCGACCGTTCATACCGCATTCACCCGACCGTTCACCCGACCGTTCATACCACTGTTCGCCCGCCCGTTCATACCGCCATTCACCCGCCCGTTCATACCGCGTTCACCCGACCATTCATACCGCCGTTCACCCCGCCATTCACCCAACCGTTCATACCGCCGTTCACCCAACCGTTCATACCGCCGTTCACCTGACCGTTCATACCGCCATTCACCCGACCGTTCATACCGCCGTTCACCCGACCGTTCATACCGCCGTTCACCCGACCGTTCATACCGCCGTTCACCCAACCGTTCATACCGCCGTTCACCCGACTGTTCATACCGCCGTTCACCCGACCATTCATACCGCGTTCACCGTTCATACCGCCGTTCACCCGACCGTTCATATCGCGTTCACCCGACCATTTATACCGCGTTCACCCGACCATTCATACCGCCATTCACCCAACCGTTCATACCGCCGTTCACCCGACCGTTCATACCGGCGTTCACCCGACCGTTCATACCGCGTTCACCCCACCGTTCATACCACGTTCACCCGACCGTTCATACCGCGTTCACCCGACCGTTCATACCGCGTTCACCCGACCGTTCATACCGCCATTCACCCAACCGTTCATACCGCGTTCACCCGACCGTTCATACCGCGTTCACCCGACCGTTCATACCGCGTTCACCCGACCGTTCATACCGCCGTTCACCCCGCCATTCACCCCACCGTTCATACCACGTTCACCCGACCGTTCATACCGCGTTCACCCAACCGTTCATACCGCCGTTCACCCGACCGTTCATACCGCGTTCACCCGACCGTTCACCCGACCGTTCATACCGCTGTTCGCCCGCCCGTTCATACCGCGTTCACCCGCCCGTTCATACCGCGTTCACCCGACCATTCATACCGCCGTTCACCCCGCCATTCACCCAACCGTTCATACCGCCGTTCACCCAACCGTTCATACCGCCGTTCACCCCGCCATTCACCCAACCGTTCATACCGCCGTTCACCTGACCGTTCATACCGCCATTCACCCAACCATTCATACCGCCGTTCACCCCGCCATTCACCCAACCATTCATACCGCCGTTCACCCAACCGTTCATACCGCCGTTCACCCGACCGCTCATGCTGCCGTTCACCCGACCGTTCATACCGCGTTCACCCAACCATTCATACCGCCGTTCACCCAACCGTTCATACCGCGTTCACCCGACCGTTCATACCGCCGTTCACCCAACCGTTCATACCGCGTTCACCCGACCGTTCATACCGCGTTCACCCGACCATTCATACCGCCATTCACCCCACTGTTCATACCACCGTACACCCCGCCATTCACCCAACCGTTCATACCACCGTTCACCCGACCGTTCATACCACCGTTCACCCGACCGTTCATACCGCCGTTCACCCGACCGTTCATACCGCGTTCACCGTTCATACCGCCGTTCACCCAACCGTTCATACCGCCGTTCACCCGACCATTCATACTGCGTTCACCGTTCATACCGCCGTTCACCCGACCGTTCATATCGCGTTCACCCGACCGTTCATATCGCGTTCACCCGACCATTCATACCGCCGTTCACCCGACCGTTCATACCACGTTCACCCGACCGTTCATACCGCCGTTCACCCGACCGTTCACCCGACCGTTCATACTGCGTTCACCAGACCGTTCATACCGCGTTCACCAGACCGTTCATACCGCTGTTCACCCGACCATTCATACCGCCGTTCACCCGACCGTTCATACCGCGTTCACCCAACCGTTCATACCACCGTTCACCCGACCGTTCATACCACGTTCACCCAACCGTTCATACCGCTGTTCACCCGACCATTCATACCGCCGTTCACCCGACCGTTCATACCGCGTTCACCCGACCATTCATACCGCCATTCACCCCACTCTTCATACCACCGTACACCCCGCCATTCACCCAACCGTTCATACCACCGTTCACCCGACCGTTCATACCACCGTTCACCCGACCGTTCATACCGCCGTTCACCCGACCGTTCATACCGCGTTCACCGTTCATACCGTCGTTCACCCAACCGTTCATACCGCCGTTCACCCGACCATTCATACCGCGTTCACCGTTCATACCGCCGTTCACCCGACCGTTCATATCGCGTTCACCCGACCGTTCATATCGCGTTCACCCGACCATTCATACCGCCGTTCACCCGACCGTTCATACCGCGTTCACCCGACCGTTCATACCGCGTTCACCCAACCGTTCATACCGCGTTCACCCGACCGTTCATACCGCGTTCACCCGACCGTTCATACCACGTTCACCCGACCGTTCATACCGCCGTTCACCCGACCGTTCACCCGACCGTTCATACTGCGTTCACCAGACCGTTCATACTGCGTTCACCAGACCGTTCATACCGCTGTTCACCCGACCATTCATACCGCCGTTCACCCGACCGTTCATACCGCGTTCACCCAACCGTTCATACCACCGTTCACCCGACCGTTCATACCACGTTCACCCAACCGTTCATACCGCTGTTCACCCGACCATTCATACCACCGTTCACCCGACCGTTCATACCACGTTCACCCAACCGTTCATACCGCTGTTCACCCGACCATTCATACCGCCGTTCACCCGACCGTTCATACCGCGTTCACCCGACCATTCATACCGCCATTCACCCCACTCTTCATACCACCGTACACCCCGCCATTCACCCAACCGTTCATACCACCGTTCACCCGACCGTTCATACCACCGTTCACCTGACCGTTCATACCGCCGTTCACCCGACCGTTCATACCGCATTCACCGTTCATACCGTCGTTCACCCAACCGTTCATACCGCCGTTCACCCGACCATTCATACCGCGTTCACCGTTCATACCGCCGTTCACCCGACCGTTCATATCGCGTTCACCCGACCGTTCATATCGCGTTCACCCGACCATTCATACCGCCGTTCACCCGACCGTTCATACCGCGTTCACCCGACCGTTCATACCGCGTTCACCCAACCGTTCATACCGCGTTCACCCGACCGTTCATACCGCGTTCACCCGACCGTTCATACCACGTTCACCCGACCGTTCATACCGCCGTTCACCCGACCGTTCATACTGCGTTCACCAGACCGTTCATACTGCGTTCACCAGACCGTTCATACCGCTGTTCACCCGACCATTCATACCGCCGTTCACCCGACCGTTCATACCGCGTTCACCCAACCGTTCATACCACCGTTCACCCGACCGTTCATACCACGTTCACCCAACCGTTCATACCGCTGTTCACCCGACCATTCATACCGCCGTTCACCCGACCGTTCATACCGCGTTCACCCGACCGTTCATACCGCGTTCACCCGACCATTCATACCGCCGTTCACCCGACCATTCATACCGCCGTTCACCCGACCATTCATACCGCCGTTCACCCGACCGTTCATACCGCGTTCACCCGACCGTTCATACCACTGTTCACCCGACCGTTCATACCGCCGTTCACCCCGCCATTCACCCCACCGTTCATACCGCCGTTCACCCGACCGTTCATACCACTGTTCACCCGACCGTTCATACCGCCGTTCACCCCGCCATTCACCCCACCGTTCATACCGCCGTTCACCCCGCCATTCACCCCACCGTTCATACCACCGTACACTCCACTATTCACCCCACCGTTCATACCGCCGCTCACCACGCCATTCACCCCACCGTTCATACCACCGTACACCCCGCTATTCACCCGACCATTCATACCGCCGTTTACCTGACCACTCATACTGCCATTCACCTGACCGCTCATACCACCGTTCACCCGACCGTTCATACCGCAGTTCACCCCGCCATTCACCCCACCCTTCATACGGTCGTTCACCCAAACGTTCACCCCGACATTCACCTGAATGTTCACCCGACCATTCACCCCGATCGTTCAGCCCGCCGTTCATACCACCATTCACCCCACCATTCACCCGACCGTTCACCCCGCCATTCATCCCTGACTGCTAACCCCGCCGTTAATCTCAGACATAATTCCATCTTCCCAGAAAAGGAAACCTGGCAGAACCTCCATACATCACTTGCAGAATAAAAAGGTTTTAGTACTAATCACATCAATAGAGCCTGACCTCCATCCTACTCCACCCAAGACTAAATCAAGAAAGGATCACCCTACCGGGGTCACATCAATAGAGCCTGACCCCCACCCTACTCCACCCAAGACTAAATCAAGAAAGGATCACCCTACCGGGGTCACATCAATAGAGCCTGACCCCCACCCTACTCCACCCAAGACTAAATCAAGAAAGGATCACCCTACCGGGGTCACATCAATAGAGCCTGACCCCCACCCAAGACTAAATCAGGAAAGGATCACCCTACCGGGGTCACATCAATAGAGCCTGACCCCTACCCTACTCCACCCAAGACTAAATCAGGAAAGGTTCACCCTACCGGGGTCACATCAATAGAGCCTGACCTCCATCCTACTCCACCCAAGACTAAATCAGGAAAGGATCACCCTACCGGGGTCACATCAATAGAGCCTGACCTCCATCCTACTCCACCCAAGACTAAATCAGGAAAGGATCACCCTACCGGGGTCACATCAATAGAGCCTGACCCCCACCCTACTCCACCCAAGACTAAATCAAGAAAGGATCACCCTACCGGGGTCACATCAATAGAGCCTGACCTCCATCCTACTCCACCCAAGACTAAATCAAGAAAGGATCACCCTACCGGGGTCACATCAATAGAGCCTGACCCCCACCCTACTCCACCCAAGACTAAATCAAGAAAGGATCATCCTACCGGGGTCACATCAATAGAGCCTGACCCTCACCCTACTCCACCCAAGACTAAATCAGGAAAGGATCACCCTACCGGGTCACATCAATAGAGCCTGACCTCCATCCTACTCCACCCAAGACTAAATCAGGAAAGGATCACCCTACCGGGGTCACATCAATAGAGCCTGACCTCCATCCTACTCCACCCAAGACTAAATCAGGAAAGGATCACCCTACCGGGGTCACATCAATAGAGCCTGACCCCCACCCTACTCCACCCAAGACTAAATCAGGAAAGGATCACCCTACCGGGGTCACATCAATAGAGCCTGACCCCTACCCTACTCCACCCAAGACTAAATCAGGAAAGGTTCACCCTACCGGGGTCACATCAATAGAGCCTGACCTCCACCCTACTCCACCCAAGACTAAATCAGGAAAGGATCACCCTACCGGGGTCACATCAATAGAGCCTGACCTCCATCCTACTCCACCCAAGACTAAATCAGGAAAGGATCACCCTACCAGGTCACATCAATAGAGCCTGACCCCCACCCTACTCCACCCAAGACTAAATCAGGAAAGGATCACCCTACCGGGGTCACATCAATAGAGCCTGACCCCTACCCTACTCCACCCAAGACTAAATCAGGAAAGGTTCACCCTACCGGGGTCACATCAATAGAGCCTGACCTCCACCCTACTCCACCCAAGACTAAATCAGGAAAGGATCACCCTACCGGGGTCACATCAATAGAGCCTGACCTCCATCCTACTCCACCCAAGACTAAATCAGGAAAGGATCACCCTACCGGGGTCACATCAATAGAGCCTGACCTCCATCCTACTCCACCCAAGACTAAATCAGGAAAGGATCACCCTACCGGGTCACATCAATAGAGCCTGACCCCCACCCTACTCCACCCAAGACTAAATCAGGAAAGGATCACCCTACCGGGGTCAAATCAATAGAGCCTGACCCTCACGCTACTCCACCCAAGACTAAATCAGGAAAGGATCACCCTACCGGGGTCACACATCAATAGAGCCTGACCTCCATCCTACTCCACCCAAGACTAAATCAGGAAAGGATCACCCTACCGGGGTCACATCAATAGAGCCTGACCCTCACCCTACTCCACCCAAGACTAAATCAGGAAAGGATCACCCTACCGGGGTCACACATCAATAGAGCCTGACCTCCATCCTACTCCACCCAAGACTAAATCAGAAAAGGATCACCCTACCGGGGTCACACATCAATAGAGCCTGACCTCCATCCTACTCCACCCAAGACTAAATCAGGAAAGGATCACCCTACCGGGGTCACATCAATAGAGCCTGAGCTCCATCCTACTCCACCCAAGACTAAATCAGGAAAGGATCACCCTACTGGGGTCCCATCAATAGAGCCTGACCTCCATCCTACTCCACCCAAGACTAAATCAGGAAAGGTTAACCCTACCGGGGTCACATCAATAGAGCCTGACCCCCACCCTACTCCACCCAAGACTAAATCAGGAAAGGATCACCCTACCGGGGTCACATCAATAAAGCCTGACCCTCACCCTACTCCACCCAAGACTAAATCAGGAAAGGATCACCCTACCGGGGTCACACATCAATAGAGCCTGACCTCCATCCTACTCCACCCAAGACTAAATCAGAAAAGGATCACCCTACCGGGGTCACACATCAATAGAGCCTGACCTCCATCCTACTCCACCCAAGACTAAATCAGGAAAGGATCACCCTACCGGGGTCACATCAATAGAGCCTGACCTCCATCCTACTCCACCCAAGACTAAATCAGGAAAGGATCACCCTACTGGGGTCCCATCAATAGAGCCTGACCTCCATCCTACTCCACCCAAGACTAAATCAGGAAAGGTTAACCCTACCGGGGTCACATCAATAGAGCCTGACCTCCATCCTACTCCACCCAAGACTAAATCAGGAAAGGTTAACCCTACCGGGGTCACATAAATAGAGCCTGACCTCCACCCTACTCCACCCAAGACTAAATCAGGAAAGGATCACCCTACCGGGGTCACATCAATAGAGCCTGAACTCCATCCTACTCCACCCAAGACTAAATCAGGAAAAGATCACCCTACCGGGGTCACATCAATAGAGCCTGACCTCCATCCTACTCCACCCAAGACTAAATCAGGAAAGGATCACCCTACCGGGGTCACATCAATAGAGCCTGACCTCCATCCTACTCCACCCAAGACTAAATCAGGAAAGGATCACCCTACGGGGGTCACATCAATAGAGCCTGACCTCCACCCTACTCCACCCAAGACTAAATCAGGAAAGGATCACCCTACCGGGGTCACATCAATAGAGCCTGACCTCCATCCTACTCCACCCAAGACTAAATCAGGAAAGGATCACCCTACCGGGGTCACATCAGTAGAGCCTGACCTCCATCCTACTCCACCCAAGACTAAATCAGGAAAGGATCACCCTACCGGGGTCACATCAATAGAGCCTGACCCCCACCCTACTCCACCCAGTTGCGGTGCATTGCAATGGCCGGGCGGTCCTAATACGATGTATGTTACGGGTGTGATTGACCCCCAACTGTCTCTTAATAGGAAAAGCAGAAATGTCATTGTGAATCGGATCGGCGTCCAGAACCATTTATGAGGGACAAATCCTCCGGGAATGTCCTTGGATATGAAGGAGCGGCTGGCAGGGATGGCGGCGCGGGTAATGATGTACGGCGATATGGAAACACTGCGATCGGGAGGGAAGATCACAGTCAGGTCCCCCAGCTGAGAGCTATAAAATGCGTTTTCATTTCCCGCTCCCGTCGCTCCTCATTACCCGGCCCGGCAATTAGCGCATTCTGTTAATGTTTGTTTCTAATCTCCATCCGTCTCAATTGTCGCTTTTCTCAGGAACTCGGAAAGGAAACATTATATTAATCCCCCCCACCGCTCCCTGCGTATGAAGAAGGCCAGGAACACAACCTCAGCCGTATGTAAACATGGCCGCCATGTTGGGGCAAACTGGGGGTAATTCTTCTATCGCGGCTCAGCCCGGGGGATGGGGCAGAGAGGCCGCTGATTACTATTCAGGAAATAAAACTTCTGTCATTAAAGGCGTACATCCCAAAAATATCAGATTATGGTGAAGCCCAATCAACCCTTTAGATTGAAGTCTTCCCCTGCCAGCAGGCTGCAGAGAAGGACATTTGTTTTCTGTGTGGAAGCAGTGGTCTCTCTGCAGAGGACCGACACAGTCTCTGCTGAGTCAGGGCTAAAGACCAGCAATTGGCAAAGTTCACGTTCCCAGTTTAATGGACTGATTTACCTCTGACTGAGCAACCTCTCACCTTATGACTTGCTGCAAAGTTACAATGTACAGTCTGATAACTGGGGGAGGGGAGACTGAGGAAATGACTCCTCCTCCTTCTACAAAGTTACAATGTACAGTCTGATCACTGGGGGAGGGGAGACTGAGGAAATAACTCCTCCTCCTTCTACAAAGTTATAATGTACAGTCTGATCACTGGGGGAGGAGACTGAGGAAATGCTTCCTCCTGCCTGCAGCAGACTGGCGACATCATCTCAGCCCAGGCAGAGTCACTGTTGAGGGAGCTCTGTGTGACAGCTCCTCCTTTATCTATCGGACTGAAGTATTGAACATGAAGAAGGGAAGATAATCGCGGTGTGCGGTAGCCGATATCGGACAACTTTGCCTCTAAAGTGTCAGCAGAATTGGCGCAGCCTCGGAGTGTCACCATATGTGGCCCAATAAATGCAAACAACGCAACACATCAAAGGTGTCAGAGAATCGCTGATCATCTCTTCCCATAGAGAGGTGAACGAATGTCTCGACGAACGCACACCGCGTCACCACAGGGGCTGACTGGGGCGAATTTGAAGATCACCTGTCCTCCTCTGAGAGTATCTGTATCCATCTTCACTTCCCCCGAGATTTCATTGTGTCACCAGATCCAGAGAGTTTTCCTTGTTTGGTTTCCTAGCCGTATTCTCCTCCCCTGTATTCTCTCCCTGTATTCTCTCTCTGTATTCTCTCCCTGTATTCTCTCCCTGTATTCTCTCCCTGTATTCTCTCTCTGTATTCTCTCCCTGTATTCTCTTCCTGTATTCTCTCTCTGTATTCTCTCCCTGTATTCTCTCCCTCTATTCTCTCTCTCTATTCTCTCTCTCTAGTCTCTCTCTGTATTCTCTCCCTGTATTCTCTCCCTGTATTCTCTCCCTGCATTCTCTCTCTGTATTCTCTCCCTGTATTTTCTCCCTGTATTCTCTCTCTGTATTCTCTCCCTCTATTCTCTCTCTCTATTCTCTCTCTCTAGTCTGTCTCTGTATTCTCTCCCTCTATTCTCTCCCTGTATTCTCTCCCTGTATTCTCTCCCTGTATTCTCTCCCTGCATTCTCTCTCTCTATTCTCTCTCTGTATTCTCTCCCTCTATTCTATCCCTCTATTCCCTCCCTCTATTCTCTCTCTGTATTCTCTCCCTCTATTCTATCCCTCTATTCCCTCCCTCTATTCTCTCTCTGTATTCTCTACCTCTCTGTTCTCTCCTTATATTCACTCCCTGTATTCTCTCCCTCTATTCTCTCTCTGTATTCTCTCCCTGTATTCTCTATCTCTATTCTCTCCTTCTATTCTCTCCCTCTATTCTCTCTCTGTATTCTCTCCTTGTATTCTCTACCTCTCTGTTCTCTCCTTGTATTCTCTCCCTCTATTCTCTCTCTCTCTCTCTCTATTCCATCCCTCTATTCCATCCCTCTATTCTCTCCCTCTATTCTCTCTCTGTATTCTCTCCCTCTATTCTCTCTCTGTATTCTCTCCCTGTATTCTGTCTCTCTATTCTCTCCCTCTATTCTCTCCTTGTATTCACTCCCTGTATTCTCTCCCTCTATTCTCTCTCTCTATTCTCTCTCTGTATTCTCTCCCTCTATTTTCTCTATTCTCTCTATTCTCTCTCTCTCTCTCCCCCTCTCTCTCTCTCTCTCTCTCTCTCTCTCTCCCTCTGTTGTCTCCCTCTATTCTCTTCCTCTATTCTCTTCCTCTACTCTCTCTCTCTATTCTCTCCCTCTATTCTCTCCCTGTATTCTGTCCCTCTATTCTCTCCCTGTATTCTCTCCCTCTGTTCTCCCCCGTATTCTCTCCCTGTATTCTCTCCTTCTATTCTGCCCCCGTATTCTCTCCCTGTATACTTTCCCCGTATTCTCTCCCTGTATTCTGTCTCTCTATTCTCTCCCTCTATTCTCTCCTTGTATTCACCCCCTGTATTCTCTCCCTCTATTCTCTCTCTCTATTCTCTCTCTGTATTCTCTCCCTGTATTCTCTATCTCTATTCTCTCCCTCTATTCTCTCCCTCTATTCTCTCCCTCTATTCTCTCCTTGTATTCTCTAGCTCTCTGTTCTCTCCTTGTATTCTCTCCCTCTATTCTCTCCCTCTATTCTCTCTCTCTATTCTCTCCCTGTGTCTCTCTCTATTCTCTCCCTCTGTTCTCTCCCTCTGTTCTCTCCCTCTGTTCTCTCCCTCTATTCTCTCTCTCTCTCTCTCTCTCTCTCTCTCTCTATTCTATCCCTCTATTCCCTCCTTGTATTCTCTCCCTCTATTCTCTCCTTGTATTCTCTAGCTCTCTGTTCTCTCCTTGTATTCTCTCCCTCTATTCTCTCCCTCTATTCTCTCTCTCTCTCTCTCTCTCTCTCTCTCTCTCTCTCCTATCCCTCTATTCCCTCCTTGTATTCTCTCCCTCTATTCTCTCCTTCTATTCCCTCATTGTATTCTCTCCCTCTATTCTCTCCCTCTATTCTCTCTATTCTCTCTCTCCCCCCCCTCTCTCTCTCTCTCTCTCTCTCTCTCTCTCTCTCTCTCTCTCTCTCTCTCTCTCTCTTCTCTCTCTCTCTCTCTCTCTCTCTCTCTCTCCCTCTGTTGTCTCTCTCTATTCTCTCCCTCTATTCTCTCCCTGTATTCTGTCCCTCTATTCTCTCCCTCTGTTCTCCCCCGTATTCTCTCCCCGTATTCTCTCCCTGTATACTTTCCCCGTATTCTCTCCTCGTATTCTTTCCCTCTATTCTCTACCTCTATTCTCTCCCTCTATTCTCTCTGTTCTCTCTCTCTCTGTTCTCTCCTTGTATTCTCTCCCTCTATTCTCTCCTTGTATTCTTTCCCTCTATTCTTTCCCTCTATTGTCTCTCTCTATTCTCTTCCTCTATTCTCTTCCTCTACTCTCTCTCTCTCTATTCTCTCCCTCTATTCTCTCCCTGTATTCTCTTCCTCTATTCTCTCCCTGTATTCTCTCCCTCTATTATCCCCTGTATTCTCTCTCTCTATTCTCTCCCTCTATTCTCCCCCCGTATTCTCTCCTTCTATTCTGCCCCTGTATTCTCTCCCTGTATACTTTCCCCGTATTCTCTCCTTGTATTCTCTCCTTGTATTCTCTCCTTGTATTCTCTCCTTGTATTCTCTCCTTGTATTCTCTCCCTGTATTCTCTCCCTCTATTCTCCCCCCGTATTCTCTCCTTCTATTCTGCCCCTGTATTCTCTCCCTGTATACTTTCCCCGTATTCTCTCCTTGTATTCTCTCCTTGTATTCTCTCCTTGTATTCTCTCCCTCTATTCTCTCCCTCTATTCTCTCCCTCTATTCTCTCCCTGTATTCTCTCCCTCTATTCTCTCCCTGTATTCTCTCCCTCTATTCTCTCCCTCTGTTCTATCCCTGCATTGTCTCCCTCTATTCTCTCTCTCTCTATTCTCTTCCTGTGTCTCCCTCTATTCTCCCCCCGTATTTTCTCTCCCTGTATCCTCACCCCGTATTCTCTCCCTGTATTCTCTCCCTATACTTTCTCCCTGTATTCTCTCCCTGTGTCTTCCCGAATTCTCTTTCTGTGTTGGGCATGGAAGGGTTTATTCAGATGAAGTGCTGCTGCCGTGTTCTCTGCATGTACAGCTGGCCCTGACATGTCAGCAGTCTGATCCTCATGAATATGACATGAGATCTGTGCTGGTGTCAGGTCCCCGCTGTCTGCAGGCCGTCCTCTGTGCACCTGCTCCCTTGTGTCCTCTACGGGAGGCCAGAGTGACCGACTTTCTGCCATGTATTATTGATTAGACCTCTGCAAATGTAATTAAAGATGTAGAAAATTTTATTTGGAGCTTTTTATACATATTGTGTCCTGTGAGGTCATCCCGATATCTGTCCTATGATCTGGGACTAATATTACACAATATTACAATATTTGTGCTTATTGTAAAAAATACTGAAGTTCCCACTCTAGCCTAAGTCTAAGCAGATCTTCGCAGGGGCCACAGCACACTGGGGACCCTATCAATGGTGGCATCCAGAGCAACCACCTTCTCCTATTATGTGTCTCCACATCGCTGACAAGACCTGCCAGGAACCACTCCATTACAGCCCAACCACTGTCCATACCAGCCAGGAACCTCTCCATTACTAACCAACCACTGTCCATACCAGCCAGGAACCTCTCCATTACTAACCAACCACTGTCCATACCAGCCAGGAACCTCTCCATTACTGCCCAACCACTGTCCAGACCTGCCAGGAACCTCTCCATTACTGCCCAACCACTGTCCATACCAGCCAGGAACCTCTCCATTACTGCCCAACCACTGTCCATACCAGCCAGGAACCTCTCCATTACTGCCCAACCACTGTCCATACCAGCCAGGAACCTCTCCATTACTGCCCAACCACTGTCCATACCAGCCAGGAACCTCTCCATTACTAACCAACCACTGTCCATACCAGCCAGGAACCTCTCCATTACTGCCCAACCACTGTCCATACCAGCCAGGAACCTTTTCATTACTACCCAACCACTGTTCATACCAGCCAGGAACCCCTCCATTACTGCCCAACCTCTGTCCATACCAGCCAGGAACCTCTCCATTACTGCCCAACCACTGTCCACACCAGCCAGGAACCTTTTCATTACTACCCAACCACTGTCCATACCAACCAGGAACCTCTCCATTACTGCCCAACCACTGTCCATACCAGCCAGGAACCCCTCCATTACTGCCCAACCTCTGTCCATACCAGCCAGGAACCTCTCCATTACTGCCCAACCACTGTCCACACCAGCCAGGAACCTTTTCATTACTACCCAACCACTGTCCATACCAGCCAGGAACCTCTCCATTACTGCCCAATCACTGTCCACACCAGCCAGGAACCTTTTCATTACTACCCAACCACTGTCCATACCAGCCAGGAACCTCTCCATTACTGCCCAACCACTGTCCATACCAGCCAGGAACCTCTCCATTACTAACCAACCACTGTCCATACCAGCCAGGAACCTCTCCATTACTAACCAACCACTGTCCAAACCAGCCAGGAACCTGTCCATTATTGCTCAACCACTATCCATACCAGCCAGGAACCTCTCCATTACTAACCAACCACTGTCCATACCAGCCAGGAACCTTTTCATTACTACCCAACCATTGTCCATACCAGCCAGGAACCTCTCCTTTACTGCCCAACCACTGTCCATACCAGCCAGGAACCTTTTCATTACTACCCAACCACTGTCCATACCAGCCAAGAACCTCTCAATTACTTACATAGTTACATAGTAGGTGAGGTTGAGAAAAGACACAAGTCCATCAAGTCCAACCTATGTGTGTGATTATAGCCGAACACCCCCCCGGTTCGGTTCGCACCAGAACCTGCGAACGGACCGAAAATTCGCACGAACGTTAGAATCCCATTGACGTCTATGTTCGAAATCAAAAGTGCTCATTTTAAAGGCTAATTTGCATGGCATTGTCCTAAAAAGGGTTTGGGGGCCTGGGTCCTGCCCCAGGGGACATGTATCAATGCAAAAAAAAGTTTTAAAAACTGACGTTTTTTCGGGAGCAGTGATTTGAATGATGCTTAAAGTAAAAAAAAAAGTGAAATATTCCTTTAAATATCGTACCTGGGGGGTGTCTATAGTATGCCTGTAAAGTGGCGCATGTTTCCCGTGTTTAGAACAGTCCCTGCACAAAATGACATTTTTAAAGGAATAAAAGTCATTTAAAACTGCTTGCAGCTGTAATGTAATGTCGGGTCCTGGCAATATGGATGAAAATCAGTGAGACAAATAGCATAGGTACCCCCCAGTCCATTACCAGGCCCTTTGGGTCTTGTATGGATATTAAGGGGAACCCCGCACTCAAATTAAAAAAGGAAAGGTGTGGGGCCACCAGGCCCTATATACTCTGAACAGCAGTATACAGGCGGTGCAAACAAGACAGGGACTGTAGGTTTGTTGTTAATTACAATCTGTTTGTAATTTTGAACTGGTACATTTTTAACGTGTTTAGCTCCAGCCAAAAAATCTATTTTAAGCTTTTTGGAAAACATAGGGAAGGATTATCACCCCTGTGACATTTGTTTTGCTGTCTGTGCTCCTCTTCAGAAGATTTTACCTCACGTTCTGTCCCAATGACAATTTTTTTTTGAAAATTTGGGTTTTTTTTGTGAAACAAGGATTGGTGATAAAGCATCAGTGGAAAGGAGAAACGTTTTTCCCATATTAACTCTTACAGGAGAGAATTTCCCTTCCTAGGGGTAGATTTCATCTCACTTCCTGTTGTCTCCTTCCGTTTGCAAGTAGGAGTCGTTTGTAAGTTGAATGTTTGAAAGTAGGGGCCTGCCCTATATACTCAGCAGAAATTTGGGCCTTAGGTGTTGTTGTGGCCACTGCTGTGAAATATTAGATCAAGAATTGTAAGTACATGCCCAACAGGGGCTGAAAAAATGGGCCTTAGGCACTGGTGCTGGTGCCACAACACTGCAACCCCTCACAGACACTCTAGTTGGAACGCAGGAATGAGCCCTGCTGCAAAGTATTGCATCAAAAATTGTAATTACACACCCCTGTTAAACAGGGGCAGGAAAATTGGGCCTTAGGCACTGGTGGCGGCGCCCAGAACCAAAAATGTTCTTACAAGCTATCAGCGTGATCATTGAGGAGGAAGAGGATAATTACTCAGGATAGTCACTCAGCATCAGCATAGGCAGTCTTTGAGGAGATCTGAGATTTCAAAAAAAATTATTCGGTTACATCAGCATCAGGTGCTTGGTAGCTGGCGGTGATCCAAGACTGATTCATTTTTATGAAGGTCAGCCGATCGACCGAGTCGGTGGACAGACGCACCCTGTGATCGGTTACAAAGCCTCCAGCAGCACTGAATGTGCGTTCCAAAAGAACGCTGGATGCAGGACAGGCCAGTAGCTCAATTGCATACTGTGCAAGCTCTGGCCAGTGATCCATCCTCAAGACCCAGTAACCCAGAGGATTTTCGGTGGGAAAGGTGTCCAAGTCAGATCTTGCCCCTAGGTATTCCTGCACCATGTAAAACAGACGCTGGCGATGGTTGCTGGAACCGATCATACCTTGGGGCTGCGGACTAAAAAATTGTATGAACGCATCGGTCAGACGGCCACCTTCTCCACCGCTCCTTCTTTGACTGACCGAATCCTCAGCAACACGTTGTCCAGGAACAGGAGTTTGTAACCTCCCAGTCTCTGGGAACGCGTTGCACAGACCTTTCTGCAAGGCCTCCCGAAGATGTTTCATCCTCTGTTCCCTCTGCGACGGCAAGATAAGGTCCGCACCCTTACCCTTGTAACGTGGATCAAGGAGGGTTGCCAGCCAGTATTGTTCCTTCTCCTTGATACCACAAATATGAGGATCCTTCCGCAGGCTTTGCAGGATCAGGGAGGCCATGCAGCGTAGGTTTGCTGAGGCATTCGGTGCGGAGTTCTCTGAGTCACTAAGGACGACATGGTCCGCAGCCACTTCCTCCCAGCCACGTACAAGTCCATGTGTTTCTTGGGACTGTTAATGATCCCTTGAAGACTGCTGCTGATGCTGAGTGCCAGGCTTCACCTCCATGCTGACACAATCCTCCTCCTCGTCCTCTTCCTGTGTGATCGGCGGGCATGCAGGAACACTGTCTGGATAAAGGGGGCCTTGAGAGCTAAGGAAGTTCTCCTCTTCCTGCCTCTGTTCTGCCTCAAGTGCCCTGTCCATTATTCCACGCAGCGTGTGCTCCAACAGGTGGACAAGGGGGACACCAGCTGCTTTGCCAGACAAAGTACCCTGAGCATGGGTGAGAGAGGATGAGGATGAGGATGGCTTGGTCATCCACTCAACCAAGTCTTCCACATGTTGCGGCTCAACACGGCCAGCTGCCGAAAAAAAGGCCAAGCATGTCCCAAAGCCACGTGCTGATGAGGATGCACCGTCTCCATGACCAGCACTGTTGCCTCTAGACACAGAGCCTGCTTGCCCTCTTTTATTGGCTTGTGACTGTCTGCCTCTCCTTGTTGGCCTTCCAGACATACTAATGGCCTGCAGTGAGATGTAGCTGCACTAAGCTGGGATATATATATATATATATATATATATATATATATATACTGATACTGCAGCTCGCAAAATCAACTGCCTGCCTGTAGTATGAGAACACCACCAACCTTCTACAGGTAGCTTTAGCTGAACACTGTGCAGAGGTTGCACTACACTAACTTGTAGTTTTAGCTGAACACTGTGAGGAGGACGCATTACACTAACTTGTAGCTTATTTAGCTGCCTGTGGTAGTGATAGGATCAGGAAAACACCACCAACCTTCTACAGGTAGCTTTAGCTGAACACTGTGAGCAGGACGCACTACACTAACTGTAAATAGTCTAGCTGCCTGACTGTGGTACTAATAGGATCAAAAGAACACCAGCAATTTTCTTCAGGTAGCTGTAAATACTGTAACAAGACAAGCCTGCCTGTCAGTAAGAAGATAACAGGAACGGATCTAGCTAAACTGAATACAGTGTGTATATATATATATATATATATATATATATATATATAACACCTGGGATGCATATATATACACAATACACTGTACGAGCAGCTAACTCACTGACTGTCCTACCTAATCTATCTAACTTAATTCAAATGACACTGTCTCTCTATCTATCTCTTTCAACGCCGGAACACACACTACGCAGGGCCGCCTTGCAGGCGGCCTTATATAGTGGGGCGTGTACTAAATCCCCTGATCCATAATTGGCCAAAGCCTCCTTGGCTTTGGCCAATTACGGCTCTCTGTTCAGACGGTGCTGTGATTGACCAAGCATGCGGGTCATTGTGCATCATTGACCAATCATCAGCCAGCAATGCACTGTGATGCCACAGTGAATTATGGGCGGTGACGCACCACACGAATTTGGCGCGAACGACCCATATCGTTCGCAATTCGGCGAACGGGCGAACAGACGATGTTCGAGTCGAACATGGGTTCGACTCGAACACGAAGCTCATCCCTACCAGCCAGGAACCTCTCCATTACTAACTAACCACTGTCCAGATCGGCCAGAAACCTCTCCATTACTAACCAACCACTGTCCAGACCAGCCAGGAACCTCTCCATTACTGCCCAACCACTGTCCATACCAGCCAGGAACCTCTCCATTACTGCCCAACCACTGTCCATACCAGCCAGGAACCTCTCCATTACTACCCAACCACTGTCCATACCAGCCAGGAACCTCTCCATTACTAACCAACCACTGTCCAGACCAGCCAGGAACCTCTCCATTACTAACCAACCATTGTCCAGATCAGCCAGGAACCTCTCCATTACTAACCAACCACTGTCCAGATCAGCCAGGAACCTCTCCATTACTGCCTAACTACTGTCCATACCAGCCAGGAACCTCTCCATTACTGCCCACCCACTGTCCAGACCAGCCAGGTACCTCTCAATTACTGCCTAACCACTGTACATACCAGCCAGGAACCTCTCCATTAATGATTAATAACTGGCCAGATAAGCCAGGTATCTTTCCATTACTAGCCAGGCCAGCCAAATGTAACTCTCCTCACAGGCCAGGCCAGCCAGGCGCTCAACACTGCCAAGACAAGCTAGGTGACTTAATTACTGTTCCCTTGTTGACCTGACCTGCCTGGTGCCTCCTCATCACTGTCTCATAACTGTTCAGACCAGCCAGATGCATCTCCGTCCTTGCTTGTTCACTGGGCAGATCAGCCACGTTCCATTTTATTGCTGCTTCATAACTGGCCAGACCAGCCAGGTGCCTCTTACTAATTCACTAGGCAAATTATCCAGGTACCTCTCCTGTACTGCTCCCTCATTAAACAGAGCAGATAGGTGCCACGTTATCGCAGCTCTTGCATTGGCCATACCTAGCCAGGTGGCTCTTCATTTCTGTTCCCTCAATAGCCAGACCAGCCAGGTGCCTCTCAATCCTTCCTCCATCACTCGGCAGACCAGCCAGGTGTCGCTCCTGTACTGCCCCCTAATTGGCCAGATCAGCCAGGTGCCTCTTCATTTCTGCTCCTATACGGACCAGACCAGCCAGGTGCCTCTCTGTCCTTGCTCCTTCACTTGGCAGACCAGCCAGGTGCCTCTTCATTTCTGCTTCTCTACTGGCCAGACCAGCCAGGTGCCTCTTCATTTCTGCTCCTGTAATGACCAGACCAGCCAGGTGTCTCTCTGTCCTTGCTCCTTCACTCAGGAGACCAGACAGGTGCCTCTTCATTTCTGCTCCTGTACTGACCAGATGTCATGGTCTGAAGTCAGGCTCGGAGGCCAGTAGTGTCAGCGAAATTTGGTTGTACGCAAAGCACACAGCCAAATCTCCTGTTTCTAATCATAATAACAATTTCGTCTAATGATATAAATGCATCTCACCTTCTGATCTTATCCATCCTCTGGTGTGTGCCCCATCCAGCCAACTAGACAAAAAATCACATCCTCATGCTTCCAGTTCCAAAAACACACTGCAGCCAGCCTCCCTGAGCTGTCTGAGTGAGCCACTTTATTAGCATATCAATAGCAAGTCCCAAAGCTTGAGGATTGGGCTTCCAACAGCCAAACACCTCTTACAAAGCTTGTGACCTCACAAGAAATGGACACAGGATATGACCTCACAGGATGTAAGTGACCATATAAGGATTTAACAACAGAACACAAAACAACCAATTACTACAGGACATGATACAATATACTAAATGACGATGACTAGAGTTCCTCGTGCAAGGGGGATTATCTGCAGGTGTACGTCATGGCACCCCAAACATGTTGATCAGGCATATATCGGGGTGACAAGAGGAAACAACCGATAATGTCTTTGCAGAGCGAGCACACCCCCATCAGACGATCGTTCTGTGCATTGCACAGGGGCCCTTTGCTGGCGGACATGTCCTCTCTCCGCAAACACCTCTCTCCAAACACCAGGAAGTTTTCCACTACCTAACAGGTCTCAGCCAGCGTCAGTCTGCCCCAGTCTGCTCTTTAGAGCGGGCTGCAAGAGATCAGACCCTGGGAGACTTATGACAATACATTAATATAACATTTTCCACAACAGTAGCTATAGCAGCGGAGCAGATATTCACACAGGTCATCCTGGCTGATGACACGGGTTCACCTGAGGTGCTGAGTCTAAGCACTAACTGGTATTCACCAGAGCTCCTGATGGTGTAAATGGGCTTTGCTGCGTGTTAGTACCAGGTCCCAGTCCTCAGGATAGCCCCTGCAAAAGCGTAGTCAAGGAACAAGCCAAGTGTCGGTAACGAAAGGTAGCGAAGATACGGCAGAATATTCTGGCGATCAGAAAGTGCAGTGGTTTACAGTAAATCAGGAAGTTCATGGGAACAGCAAAGAGTTCCAGGTTCAAGGCAAACAAGATTCAAGACAAGATCATTCAAGGAATTGTCCAGGTCCTAACACCAGGCCAGCCAGGTGCCTCTTTATTTCTGCTCCTCTACTGACCAGACCAGCCAGGTGCCTCTTCATTTCTGCTCCTCTACTGACCAGACCAGCCAGGTGCCTCTTCATTTCTGCTCCTCTACTGACCAGACCAGCCAGGTACCTCTTCATTTCTGCTCCTCCACTGACCAGACCAGCCAGGTGCCTCTTCATTTCTGCTCCTCTACTGACCAGACCAGCCAGGTGCCTCTCTGTCCTTGCTCCTTCACTCGGCAGACCAGCCAGGTGCCTCTTCATTTCTGCTCCTCTACTGACCAGACCAGCCAGGTGCCTCTCTGTCCTTGCTCCTTCACTCGGCAGACCAGCCAGGTGCCTCTTCATTTCTGCTCCTCTACTGACCAGACCAGCCAGGTGCCTCTCTGTCCTTGCTCCTTCACTCGGCAGACCAGCCAGGTGTTGCTCCTGTAATGCTCTCTCATTGGCCAGACCAGCCAGGTGCCATTCCAGCACTGCTCCATCATTGGCCAGATCAGCCAGGTACCTCTTTATCACAGCTCTCTTATTGGTCATACCAGCCAGCTGGCTTTTGATTGATTGCTGCTCCCTCAATAACAAGACCAGCCAGGTGTCTCTCCATGTTTCCAGGGTGGTGAGATATCTTGGGAAGATGGCACAGGGAAGGGGTTTCGGGATCAGTGCCCCAGCAAGAAACCTGAGAGGTTTTATTGAAATATAAAAACAATAAAATAAAATGAAATATTGAGTTTTGATAAATAGATAAAAGAAGTGAAGATGTTATCCCAACCAACATTCTGCTCTTTATTAGGCCGGAGGTCTTCTTTAATAAAGAGGACCTGAAGAGCGAAGGAACGGCTGAACCTGCAGAGCAGGGAGTAATTAGAGGATTTACCGATCAGCCGGCAGGAGAAGATAAATAGATTCATAAATTGAATTTTCTTCTATAAAGCGCTCATCGTTCGGCCTTTTCTCTTTGATGACATTTTCACGCTCCATTCCTCCCTCGTCTATTGTTCACCGGAGCAGATTTACTAGGAAAATATTGTTCGAGCCGCTTGTTGGCTCCTCCGGGACCGCCGGCTCATTATTTAGTGGCTGTGTTTTCCTTCGCTGCGCTGCGGTAATGAAAGTCTCTGAAATCTGGTCGGAGTTTTCCTGCCGGAGTTCACACCTGGGCGTTCTGGAAATACGCACCGAATCTCGGCGCGTTTATACGCATTTTGTGGGCAGCCCATTCATTTCAGTGGGCTGTCCTACGCCCACGAAACGCGTCAATGTGGCTCCTGTAGCTTTGTCCATGTGGAAGAATGTGCATCTGCATTTTGCGGTGCCATTAACAATGAATTGCACCGCAAGCACCACACATGTTTTTTGCGTGTTTCAAAAAAAAATGTGAGAGTCAAATCGATCGTTGAAACCTTCCTATGCCCACTGTACAAAGCAGCCCCATTTATTAAAGAAACACTCCGCCTTCAGAACTTTTTATTTTTATTTTGGATGGAGCGGTAATGGGGGTTGGAGCCCCTGACATGTTTCTGCTGGATGGTCATTGTCATCAAGACGGAAAATGATGGGAAATACTAAATGTGACAGTTGTCACCAGAACAGGAATAGAGGGAAAATCTTTCAATGGGGACACCGGTGCCAGGAACAACTGAGAGGGAATTTCCTCTCACTATCTATTCTGTCTGCAGGACGGGAACTGAAGGGAAATCCCCCCCAGCGAGAACAAAGACAGCAAAAAGAAAAAACAACTCTATTAAAATTCAATGCAGAAGTAACCTAATTATTCTGGACAAATAAACATAGAGTCCCTGCCTGGGTCCTTCTCCACTGACGCGTTTTACCCACAAGACTGTGAGGAGGGGAAGGATATTATACAATGATGATGCTGATGGTAACAACACTTCAAATAGATACACTATAATAACAATGCAACTCATAATATAATATAATAATAACATACTTGCTGGGTGAATATTGCTGGGAGGGTACCAGGTGAGGAGGGAGAGGGGCTGCTGGGAGTATCTCGAGGGGGAACCAGGTGAGGAGGGGGAGGGGTGATGGGGGTATCTTGGGGGGAACCAGGTGTGGAGGGGGAGGGTTGATGGGGGTATCTCGGGAGGGATCCAGGTAAGGAGGGGGAGGGGTGATGTGGGTATCTCAGGGGGATCCGGGTGAGGAGGGGGAGGGGTGATGGGGGTATCTTGGGAGGGATCCAGGTAAGGAGGGGGAGGGGTGATGTGGGTATCTCAGGGGGGATCCAGGTGAGGAGGGGGAGGATTGATGGGGGTATCTCGGGGGGATCCGGGTGAGGAGGGGGAGGATTGATGGGGGTATCTCGGGGGGATCCAGATGAGGAGGGGGAGGGGTGAGGGGAGGGTGATTGTCCCCTTGAATCAGTATTTTCCATAAGCCGGGGGTTTATGTTTTGCGCTCCTCTCCCGCCGCTGCAGACGGTATTTTTATCATTTTGCACCTTTTCTGATTTCATGTCCGCGCTCATTTATCAAAGTCAGCAGAACTGGGCCAGGAATGGCGGTGTAATCCTCCCGGGGAGAGGATCCGGCATTGTATGTACAGTGCGCCGGCTGCTGCTTATCTCATAGAATATATATAGAATATATACCGCTCAGTTATTGCTCATCCCCGCCTGAAAAGAACCTTCCATTCAGAGGCTGATGAATGTCAGCTCTTCACCCCGCAGATAACAAATTGTGTATTAAATGGAAACTTTGTAACAAATGGAGGAAAAGCTCCACCTGATAATAGATTGGAAAGTGACTCTCTCACTTTTCCATATATTCCAACATATTAGTCCCAGTCCCCCCGATACCCATCACCTCCGCCGAAGGGCCACGCCCACCTTCCCACCCAGATCACACCTATAGGTGGCCCTACCCCTAAATATGAAGGAACTGCCCACTGGGGGCTCTGATCCCCTCCATTAATTCTTGGCATGCTCAGTAACTCAGATAATGGTTATCAAGACACAACCCGGGACAAAGCGCCATCGTGACACAGCCGAGAAAACAGCGACAGCAAGACACAACCCGGGACAGTTGTGGAAACATCTCAAGGATGATCATTGGAAACAGGATGGACCTGAGTTCAATGTTGGGTGTCATGGCAAAGACTGTGATACTTATGTACATGGGAGAAGCCTGTGATGGGAGGAGCCTGTGATACTTGTGTACATGGGAGGAGCCTGTGATACTTATGTACATGGGAGGAGTCTGTGATACTTATGTACATGGGAGGAGCCTGTGATACTTATGTACATGGGAGGAGCCTGTGATACTTATGTACATGGGAGGAGCCTGTGATACTTATGTACATGGGAGGAGCCTGTGATACTTATGTACATGGGAGGAGCCTGTGATACTTGTGTACATGGGAGGAGCCTGTGATACTTATGTACATGGGAGGAGCCTGTGATACTTGTGTACATGGGAGGAGCCTGTGATGGGAGGAGCCTGTGATACTTATGTACATGGGAGGAGCCTGTGATACTTATGTACATGGGAGGAGCCTGTAGCCTGTGATACTTATGTACATGGGAGGAGTCTGCGATACTTATGTACATGGGAGGAGTCTGTGATACTTATGTACATGGGAGGAGCCTGTGATACTTATGTACATGGGAGGAGCCTGTGATACTTATGTACATGGGAGGAGCCTGTGATACTTATGTACATGGGAGGAGCCTGTGATACTTATGTACATGGGAGGAGCCTGTGATACTTATGTACATGGGAGGAGTCTGTGATACTTATGTACATGGGAGGAGCCTGTGATACTTATGTACATGGGAGGAGCCTGTGATACTTATGTACATGGGAGGAGCCTGTGATACTTCTGTACATGGGAGGAGTCTGTGATACTTATGTACATGGGAGGAGCCTGTGATACTTATGTACATGGGAGGAGCCTGTGATACTTATGTACATGGGAGGAGCCTGTGATGAGAAATATCGCATATCAGATATACATTAAGTGATACATTGTAAAATTGTAGTAAATTGGGTATAAAACAGTATTGTATTGAAAAAATGACAAATCTTTTATACAGAAATAGAAATTGGGTATTAGTAATACACTTTTGATATCATGTTGTTTTTAAGATTGTGGTTTAATCAGAAAAGGGGCATTTTAAATCATAAAGAGATATATTGTATTTCTATCAAGAGCGTAAAATAATATTAGACTCATGAAATTAATTGTCTATGGATTGAAATAAAATATGAGAATGTTCAAAGCAGGGATCCTATTTTTTTGTCATTATGGGGGATTGTTTAATCCATTTTAGAATAAGGCTGTAACATAACAAAATGTGGAAAAAGTGAAGCGCTGTGAATACTTTCCGGATGTACCATCACTGGTATCTGTATTTTATAAATGCCCCTCCTTTATCTGAATCCTGCAAAATAATGTCCTAAAACATTCCCCGACACCCAGCCCTGTCCTCTCTACGGTGGCAAGGGCTCGTGGTCTGACTCAGAAGCACTGTGAAAAGCCTGCTGAGTCTGGCTGCAATGCACTTTTTTTTTTTCGGACTTCCTGATGCCGGCGCGGTGCTGTGTTTTCTGTCGTGATTAGTCCTTCCCTCTTTTATCACACATAAGATCCAGAGATCGGCATTTATAAAAGATTTTTGTTCCCCGGGATGTTCTGCAGCAGCTGCGCCCCCCCCCCTGTCCGATCCGAGGCAGCGCCGTGTTTGACCGGATTTAACATTTAGGTCAGGCGGTCCCCTGTTCTCACACCTCCATCTCTGAGTAAAATGTTAATTATGATAAATGTGAGCGCAGACAACGCCGCCGCCGCGCCCGCCAGCATCCGAGCGACCTTAAATAAAACATATTCCGAGGAGAGCGGCCAGGAGGGGCCGATAAGGGAGCGCCGGGGACCCTGACAGCGCTAAAAGCATAATGTATCCTGGCAGGAAGGGGCTCTGCAATATTTATCACGGCTCTTCTCTGGCGGCAGTCTCTACGCCGGGGGGGGGCGGGGGGCTCCTCGCTATATCCGCCGCTGAGCACCCTGAGCGCTCCGGACTGAAGTGAAACATTGAGGTCATTGGTCACCACCCGCCGACATAAAATGTTTTTTATTTGGAAACATTCAGACATTTATTGTCACTAGTCCCCCCCCTACCCTAAGCGCCCCATCCCCCCCCCCCACCCAGTAAAAAAAAGAGATTTTACCAGTCCAACCACCACAACTAAGGACTGGTAAACTGCAATATATTACACTTTTTTTTTCTTTTATATAGCTACATTGTAAAGTGGTTGTAAACCCTCCATAAACGTAGAGCAGTGACGGGCCTCAGGTTATACAAATCCACCTACATACGTTGTACCTGTTTATCTGCAGCCCTCTCTCTACAGCCGTTCAAAGCCTAGAATTTACCCAGCATTTCTGAGCTTCAGAAGGCGGGGGGAGGGGATCTGATATCACACACTGCACAGCATAGAGCAGAGAGCTGAGTGTAATCTGAGACCTGAGTGGAGGGAATGAACACACACCTCCTCTGCACAGCCCCATAGGGAAACGTGTACCGCTGAGGCTGCCAATCACAGGCTGTGTGCAGTAGCTCCTCTCCCCCATCCCTCTGGATACCTCCGGATTTGTATAACCTGTCAGAGGTGACTCCTGCAGATAGCAGAGGAAGGAGGCAGCAGACAGAAATCACACTCCCTGCTTTGGGTTGAGGTAAGTAAACACTATAGAGGGATATGTTTTGTTCATATTTCATTTTAAAGGTTTAAAACCACTTTAATGTGATATTAAAACCAGAAATGTCCTATATTGCAGTTTACCAATCATTAGATGTGGCGGCTGTATTCGTTTTCTTTTTTTAGGCTTTTCCCCCTCTGTTTTCACCTGGTGATCTGGCCAGTAACTCACCTCCTGTATTAGCGTGCCCCCCACTCTGGATGAAGGAGCACAGGGGGCACCTTTGGACAGCAGCATTGTCAGTCGGGGGGGGGGGGGGAGTGTTAGTTGGAATAGCAGATTTAAATACACTAACAAATAAAGCCAAACTCTGGGGGGGATATAAAACCGGAGGGGGGGTCCGGGGAGAGGATATAAGACTGGAGGGGGGTCCGGGGGGGATATAAGGCTGGAGGGGGGTCCAGGGGGGGATATAAGACTGGAGGGGGCTGGGGGAGGATATAAGACTGGAGGGAGGCCGGGGGAGGAGATAAGACTGGAGGGGGGTCCGGGGTGGATATAAGACTGGGGGGGGTCCAGGGGGATTCAAGACTGGAGGGGGTCTGGGGGGATATAAGACTGGAGGGGGGCCGGGGGAGGATATAAGACTGGAGGGGGGTCTGGGGAGGAAATAAGACTGGAGGGGGGCTGGGAGAGGATATAAGCCCGGAGGGGGGCCGGGGGAGAAAATAAGACTGGAGGGGGGCTGGGGGAGGATATAAGACTGGAGGGGGGTCCGGGGGGAGGATATAAGACTGGAGGGGGGCCGGGGGAAAATATAAGATTGGAGGGGGGGCCCAGGGGAGGATATAAGACTGGAGGGGGGTCTGGGGGGGATATAAGACTGGAGCGGTGCCGGGGAGGATATAAGACTGGAGGGGGGCTGGGGGAGGATATAAGACTGGAGGGGGGCCAGGGGGAGGAGATAAGATTGGAGGGGGGTCCGGGGGGATATAAGACTGGGGGGGTCCGGGGGGATATAAGACTGGAGGGGGGTCCGGGGAGGAAATAAGACTGGAGGGTGGCTGGGGGAGGATATAAGCCTCGAGGGGGTCCGGGGGAGGAAATAAGACTGGAGGGGGGTCCGGGGGGAGGATATAAGCCTCGAGGGGGTCCGGGGGAGGATATAAGACTGGAGGGGGGTCCGGGGGGGATATAAGACTGGAGGGGGGCCGGGAGAGGATATAAGACTGGAGGGGGGCCGGGGGAGGATATAAGACTGGAGGAGGGCCGGGGGAGGATATGAGACTTGAGGGGGGTCCGGGTTGGATATAAGACTGGAGGGGGGTCCGGGGTGGATATAAGACTGGAGGGGGGTCCGGGGGGATATAAGACTGGAGGGGGTCCGGGGGGATATAAGCCTGGAGGGGGGCCGGGGGAGGATATAAGACTGGAGGGGGGTCCGGGGGGAGGATATAAGACTGGAGGGGGGCCGGGGGAGGATATAAGACTGGAGGAGGGCCGGGGGAGAATATGAGACTTGAGGGGGGTCCGGGTTGGATATAAGACTGGAGGGGGGTCCGGGGTGGATATAAGACTGGAGGGGGGTCCGGGGGGATATAAGACTGGAGGGGGTCCGGGGGGATATAAGACTGGAGGGGGGGCCGGGGGAGGATATAAGCCTGGAGGGGGGCCGGGGGAGGATATAAGACTGGAGGGGGGTCCGGGGAGGAAATAAGACTGGAGGGGGGCTGGGGGAGGATATAAGCCCGGAGGGGGGACGGGGGAGGAAATAAGACTGGAGGGGGGCTGGGGGAGGATATAAGACTGGAGGGGGGTCCGGGGGAAGGATATAAGACTGGAGGGGGGCGGGGGAGGATATAAGACTGGAGGGGGGCCGGGGGAGGATATAAGACTTGAGCGCGGTCCGGGGTGGATATAAGACTGGAGGGGGGTCCGGGGGGGGATATAAGACTGGAGGGGGGCCAGGGGAGGATATAAGACTGGAGGGGGTCGGGGGAGGATATAAGACTGGAGGGGGGGCCGGGGGAGGATATAAGACTGGATGGGGGGGCCGGGGGAGGAGATAAGACTGGAGGGGGATCCGGGGGGGATATAAGACTGGAGGGGGGTCCGGGGGAGGAGATAAGACTGGAGGGGGATCCGGGGGGGATATAAGACTGGAGGGGGGTCCGGGGGGGATATAAGACTGGAGGGGGGCCAGAGATAAGACTGGAGGGGGGGTCCGGGGGGGGATATAAGACTGGAGGGGGGCCAGAGATAAGACTGGAGGGGGGGTCCGGGGGGGATATAAGACTGGAGGGGGGTCGGAGGGAGGATTTGAGGAGGTCACCAGGACTGGAAGTGAAGGACGTCACTCAGATCTCCATATTGGGGACACAATAAAAACCATTAAAGTTCTTAAATCTGAAAATCAAAGTCTCAGCCGGTGTTGGCTCTGAAGGGGAACTCCGCTCCAATAACATTGTTCAGGGAAATGGGAGGAGCTCATCAGATGCAGAAATATAAAGGTTAAGGAAATGGGACCAAAAACACTGAAGATCTCTAAATGTTACAAACTCATCAATTAAATGTATCTCTTATTGCTACATATTACCATTTCCTGTATGAGAGGGATCAATATGTGCAGATCAGGCTGGGCTGGGGGCCAGAGAGGCCATTTTATTCTGTTCATCTATCACCCTCCACCCCCATTGTCTGCTGGCACCGCGCTCTGTACATCAGTGGCAATCATAGGGAGAGGACAGAAGGACAGGCGGACTGCGGACGGAGGACAGAAGGACAGGCGGACTGCAGATAGAGGACAGAAGGACAGGCGGACTGCGGGCAAAGGATAGAAGGATGGGCAGACTGCAGGCGGAGCACAGAAGGACAGGCGGACTGCGGGCAAAGGATAGAAGGACAGGCAGACTGCAGGCGGAGGACAGAAGGACGGGCGGACTGCGGACGGAGGACAGAAGGACGGGCGGACTGCGGACGGAGGACAGAAGGACAGGCGGACTGCAGACAGAGGACAGAAGGACAGGCGGACAGAGGACATAAGGACAGGCGGACTGCGGGCAAAGCATAGAAGGACAGGCAGACTGCAGACGGAGGACAGAAGGACAGGCGGACTGCGGGCAGAGGACAGAAGGACAGGCGGACTGCAGGAGGAGGACAGAAGGACAGGCGGATTGCGGGCAGAGGACAGAAGGACAGGCGGACTGCGGGCAAAGGATAGAAGGACAGGCAGACTGCAGGTGGAGGAAAGAAGGACAGGCGGACTGCGGCAGAGGACAAAAGGACAGGTGGACTGCGGGCAGAGGACAGAAGGACAGGCGGACTGTGGGCAGAGGACAGAAGGACAGGCGGACTGCGGGCAGAGGACAGAAGGACAGCCGGACTGCGGGCAGAGGACAGAAGGACAGGCGGATTGCGGGCAGAGGACAGAAGGACAGGCGGACTGCGGGTGGAGGACAGAAGGACAGGCGGACTGCAGGCGGAGGACAGAAGGACAGGCGGACTGCGGACGGAGGACAGAAGGACAGGCGGACTGCGGGCAGAGGACAGAAGGACAGGCGGACTGCAGGCGGAGGACAGAAGGACAGGCGGACTGCGGACAGAGGACATAAGGACAGGCGGACTGCGGGCAAAGCATAGAAGGACAGGCAGACTGCAGACGGAGGACAGAAGGACAGGCGGACTGCGGGCAGAGGACAGAAGGACAGGCGGACTGCAGGAGGAGGACAGAAGGACAGGCGGATTGCGGGCAGAGGACAGAAGGACAGGCGGACTGCGGGCAAAGGATAGAAGGACAGGCAGACTGCAGGTGGAGGAAAGAAGGACAGGCAGACTGCAGCAGAGGACAAAAGGACAGGCGGACTGCGGGCAGAGGACAGAAGGACAGGCGGACTGTGGGCAGAGGACAGAAGGACAGGCGGACTGCGGGCAGAGGACAGAAGGACAGCCGGACTGCGGGCAGAGGACAGAAGGACAGGCGGATTGCGGGCAGAGGACAGAAGGACAGGCGGACTGCGGGTGGAGGACAGAAGGACAGGCGGACTGCAGGCGGAGGACAGAAGGACAGGCGGACTGCGGACGGAGGACAGAAGGACAGGCGGACTGCGGGCAAAGGATAGAAGGACAGGCAGACTGCAGGCGGAGCAAAGAAGGACAGGCGGACTGCGGGTAGAGGACAGAAGGACGGGCGGACTGCAGACAGAGGACAGAAGGACAGGCGGACTGCGGGCAGAGGACAGAAGGACAGGCGGACTGCGGACAGAGGACAGAAGGACAGGCGGACTGTGGGCAGAGGACAGAAGGACAGGCGGACTGTGGGCAGAGGACAGAAGGACAGGCAGACTGCGGGCAAAGGATAGAAGGACAGGCAGACTGCAGGCGGAGGACAGAAGGACAGGTGGACTGGGGAAGGAGGACAGAAGGACAGGTGGATTGCGGGCTAAGGATAGAAGGACAGGCAGACTGCAGGCGGAGGAAAGAAGGACAGGCGGACTGCGGGCAGAGGACAGAAGGACAGGCGGACTGCGGATGGAGGACACAAGGACAGGCGGACTGCGGGCAAAGGATAGAAGGACAGGCAGACTGCAGGCGGAGGAAAGAAGGACAGACAGACTGCGGGCAGAGGACAGAAGGACAGGCAGACTGCGGGCAGAGGACAGAAGGACAGGTGGACTGCGAGCAGAGGACAGAAGGACAAGCGGACTGCGGGCAGAGGACAGAAGGGCAGCCGGACTGCGGGCAGGGGACAGAAGGACAGCCGGACTGCAGGCAGAGGACAGAAGGACAGGCGGACTGCAGGCAAAGGATAGAAGGACAGGCGGACTGCGGGCGGAGGACAGAAGGACAGGCGGACTGCGGGCAGAGGACAGAAGGACAGGCAGACTGCAGGTGGAGGAAAGAAGGACAGGCGGACTGCGGGCAGAGGACAGAAGGACAGGCGGACTGTGGGCAGAGGACAGAAGGACAGGCGGACTGCGGGCAGAGGACAGAAGGACAGCCGGACTGTGGGCAGAGGACAGAAGGACAGGCGGACTGCGGGCAGAGGACAGAAGGACAGGCGGATTGCGGGCAGAGGACAGAAGGACTGGCGGATTGCGGGCAGAGGACAGAAGGACAGGCGGACTGCGAATGGAGGACAGAAGGACAGGCGGACTGCAGGCGGAGGACAGAAGGACAGGCGGACTGCGGACGGAGGACAGAAGGACAGGCGGACTGCGGGCAAAGGATAGAAGGACAGGCAGACTGCAGGCGGAGGAAAGAAGGACAGGCGGACTGCGGGTAGAGGACAGAAGGACGGGCGGACTGCAGACAGAGGACAGAAGGACAGGCGGACTGCGGGCAGAGGACAGAAGGACAGGCGGACTGCGGACAGAGGACAGAAGGACAGGCGGACTGCGGGCAGAGGACAGGAGGACAGGCGGACTGTGGGCAGAGGACAGAAGGACAGGCGGACTGCGGGCAGAGGACAGAAGGACAGGCGGACTGCGGGCAAAGGATAGAAGGACAGGCGGACTGTGGGCAGAGGACAGGAGGACAGGCGGACTGCGGGCAGAGGACAGAAGGACAGGCGGACTGCGGGCAGAGGACAGAAGGACAGGCAGACTGCAGATGGAGGACAGAAGGACAGGTGGACTGGGGAAGGAGGACAGAAGGACAGGAGGACTGCGGGCTAAGGATAGAAGGATAGGCGGACTGCAGGCGGAGGAAAGAAGGACAGGCGGACTGCGGGCAGAGGACAGAAGGACAGGCGGACTGTGGATGGAGGACACAAGGACAGGCGGACTGCGGGCAAAGGATAGAAGGACAGGCAGACTGCAGGCGGAGGAAAGAAGGACAGGCGGACTGCGGGCGGAGGACAGAAGGACAAGCGGACTGCAGGCAGAGGACAGAAGGACAGGCGGATTGTGGGCAGAGGACAGAAGGACAGGCGGACTGTGGGCGGAGGACAGAAAGACAGGCGGACTGCGGGCGGAGGACAGAAGGACAAGCGGACTGCGGGCAGAGGACAGAAGGACAGGCGGACTGCAGGCAGAGGACAGAAGGACAGGTGGATTGCAGGCAGAGGACAGAAGGACAGGCGGATTGCGGGCAGAGGACAGAAGGACAGGCGGACTGCGGGCAGAGGACAGAAGGACAGGCGGACTGCGGGCAGAGGACAGAAGGACAGGCGGACTGCGGGCAGAGGACAGAAGGACAGGCGGACTGCGGGCAGAGGACAGAAGGACAGGCGGATTGCAGGCAGAGGACAGAAGGACAGGCGGACTGCGGGCAGAGGACAGAAGGACAGGCGAATTGTGGGCAGAGGACAGAAGGACAGGTGGACTGCGGGCGGAGGACAGAAGGACAGGCGGATTGCGGGCAGAGGACAGAAGGACAGGCGAATTGCGGGCAGAGGACAGAAGGACAGGCGGACTGCGGGCGGAGGACAGAAGGACAGGCGGACTGCGGGCAGGGGACAGAAGGACAGGCGGACTGCGGGCAGGGGACAGAAGGACAGGCGGACTGCGGGCAGGGGACAGAAGGACAGGCGGACTGCAGGCGGAGGACAGAAGGACAGGCGGACTGCGGGCAGAGGACAGAAGGACAGGCGAATGGACATGGCAGATGGTCCCTCTAAATTGTCTTATTATTTTGGCAGAACGATGTGAAGTCGATAAATCTGGTTTCCGCTGCGTCCGTCCGCAGACATGCCACTGAGTGCGAGGATCTAATTGCTACGAATATCTAATTAGAGTTTGACGTTCGGTTCATCGTCCTCAGGGGGCGCCGCTGTATTCAGACCTTCATATGTGACCTGGAAAATTCCTGGAGCCAAATGGACGGCTCATCCAGGCCACAACGCGGTGGGAGACCCGGAGATTTACCTTGCATTGCGGAGGAATTTTCCATTCTGAATGTATTATCCGAGCTTTGTGGGAGATTTATTATCCTGATAAAGGGGAATTCCAGTTCTGGACGGAGCAGGGAAGGGTGTCAAACTGGTGGCCCTCCAGCTGTTATGGAACTACAAGTCCCATCATGCCTCTGCCTGTGGGAGTCATGCTTGTAACTGTCAGCCTTGCAATGGGACTTGTAGTTCTGCAACAGCTGGAGGGCCACCAGTTTTAGACCCTCTTGGTGGGTCCTCATTTCTCCTCTCTTCCTGTCTGGGTGACAACTGTCAGTGGTGGGCGCTCCCTCATTTCACAACTCTCACTGAGACTGGAAGTGAAGAAAATTCTCCCCGGTGGCAATGCAAACAAATGAAATGCTGATGAATCCTCCCTCTGACCCCTCCTTCAGTCTTGCACAGGTGTACCGGCTCCTCCCCTTCAGTCTCGCACAGGTGTACCGGCTCCTCCCCTTCAGTCTCGCACAGGTGTACCGGCTCCTCCCCTTCAGTCTTGCACAGGTGTACCGGCTCCTCCCCTTCAGTCTCGCACAGGGGTACCAGCTCCTCCCCCTTCAGCCTTGCACAGGTGTACTGGCTCCTCCCCTTCAGTCTTGCACAGGTGTACTGGCTCCTCCCCTTTAGTCTTGCACAGGTGTACCGGCTCCTCTCCTGGACTGAAACAGTTTCCCCTGATTTCACTGCACACTGTGAGCTTCTCACAATCCTCCATGGCAGCATACAGATGATACATAACTAGCTGACACGGGTGGGATAATGCCAACAATAAGTATTTTAATTAGAAAAGGACATTGTAGCCTGAACTGTCCTTCTTCCGAACTCTACAGTCCTGAGAGCCACCAGATCAATATGGTAGTGCCTGAAAAACGTATGGCGAGAAGACCAGGTGGCGGCCCTGCAAACCGTCCCCAAAGAAACATTAGCCCTTGTTGCCCAGGAAGTTGAGACTGCCCTCGTAGAATGAGCATTCACTTAGGATGGAGGCTCCATATTTTTGCAATGTAGGCCTTCTGAATCAACTTTACAACCCAAGATGCCAGAGTTCTGATGGAAGCTTCTTTACCTCTGTATTTACCAAATGGTAAAATGAATAGTCTCTCAGAGTTTCTGAAGGATCTGGTGGCTTCTAAATAGGACCTGAGCACGCTGGAGATGTCCGGCTCGTGACAGGACTCTGAATCTGCATCTGTAAATACTGGTAACGCCCAGGGTTCCAACAGGTGGCTTGGAGTAGCGACCTTAGGTGTGAACTCACGAAGTTCCACTCTGTCTGGGAAAAAGGAGATATGGTCGTCACCTATCCCTAAAGAGTGAAGCTCCGAAATCTTTCTGCCGGTTGTAATGGCCAACAGGAAAGCCATCTTCAGCGTTAGATTCCATCTCGCCACCTGTCCAACTGGAGCAAAGAGATGGTCAGACAGAACTTTTAGGACTATATGACCCCTAGGAAAAAACCTAGGGCCTCGAACCTTCGCCTCTCAACTTCCAACTTTTGAGGGTTTAGATGAGTTAGTCTGCCCTGAGACAGAAGTTGAGGAAAAGGAGGGATCCTGATTAGAGAGCTCACACTAAGGCACATAGCTAGAGGGAACCAGGGTCTCTTCTGCCAATACAGTAGAACTGCCACCACTTGGACTGACTCTCTGAGGAGCCTCAGGAGGAACTTGAATATTAATGGCCGAGGAAGGGAGGAAAGGCATATGCCGTGGGGAACCTCCAGGGGCATGACAGTGCATCCACTGCCTCTGCTTGTGGATGTGGGAGGTGAGAAAAGAACCTGGCTAGTTTGGCATTCTCCAGACTGGCGAACAGGTCCACCTGAGGGGGATCCCAAAAGCTGTCAATCTGATGGAAGACATGGGGATAAAGGGCCCACTCGTTGTCCAGGAAGTTTCTTGACAGCGTGTCTGCTTCCATGTTCAACCTGCCTGGAAGATACACCGCTCTGCGGTCCAGGAGGTTCTTCTCCGCCCAAAGAATAATCAGCTTTACCTCCCTGAGGAGTGTTCTGCTGCGAGTGCCTCCCTGCTTTTTCAGATATGCGACAGCTGCCCTGTTGTCCAGGCGTAGCAGTACTCTCTGGCCATTGATTTGAGATGCCAATGAAGTCAGCTCTAGGAATGCTTCTCTTATCTCCAAGATATTGAAAACCACTCCCTGGGCAGGACAAGACCATCTTCCCCGTAGTCTGGTTTCCCCACAATGGGCTCCCCAGCCTTGTCCACTTGTGTCAGACGTAATTATGGTCCAGGAGAGGGAGCCCAGGTGACGAGGTTTGGAGAGATTCTCTGGAACTGTCCACCAATGTAGACTCCTGCGCATTACTCCCGTCAGTAGGATCGTCTGAGAGAGTCGTTGTTTCCTCCACTGCGCCAAGAAACTGTCTGGAAATACCTCAAATGCCAATGGGTCCAAGGAATTAGGGGTATGCAAGAGGACATCGTGCCAATGAGGCTCAGGCATTGTGAAGCCATCAGATGAGGGCTCCGGGTGACCTTGATCATCCTCTGAATGACGATCCTTGCTTTCCTTATCTTTAAGGTTTCTTGGCTGTCGCTTGGCAACTCAAAGTTTCAGCTCCCTCCATAAATTTTCTATAGGATTAAGGTCTGGAGACTGGCTAGGCCACTCCATGACCTTAATGTGCTTCTTCTTGAGCCACTCCTTTGTTACCTTGGCTGTATGTTTTGGGTCATTGTCATGCTGGAAAAAACCATCCATGACCCAACTTCAGTGTTCTGGCTGAGGGAAGAGGGTTCTCATCCACGATTTTACAATACATGGCCCCGTCTATTGGCCCCTCAATGAGGCAAAGTCGGCCTGTACCTTTATCAGAGAAACAGCCCCAAAGCATCATGTTTCCACCTCAGTGTATGACTGTAGGGATGATGTGTGACTGTAGGGATGATGTGACTGTAGGGATGATGTGACTGTAGGGATGATGTGTGACTGTAGGGATGATGTGTGACTGTAGGGATGATGTGTGACTGTAGGGATGATGTGACTGTAGGGATGTGATGTGACTGTAGGGATGGTGTTCTTAGGGTCATAGACAGCATTTTTCTTCCTCCAAACACGGCGAGTCGAGTTAATGCCAAAGAGCTGAATTTTGGTCTCATCTGACCACAGAACTTTCTCCCAATCCTTCTCTGAATCATTTAGATGTTCATTGACAAACTTCAGACGTTCCTGTACATGTGTCTTCTTGAGGAGGGGGACCTTGCGGGCACTGCAGGATTTCAATCCATGGTGGTGTATTGTGTTACCAATGGTTTGTTTGGTGACTGTGGTCCCAACTGCCTTGAGATCCTTCACAAGCTCCTCCTGTGTAGTTCTGGGCGGATCCCTCACTTTTTTCATGACCATCCTCACCCCATGAGGAGAAATCTTCCATGGAGCTCCAGACTGAGGACGATTGATGGTTATTTTGTATTTCTTCCATTTGTGAATAATCGCTCCAACAGTTGTCTCCTTCTCACCAAGCTTCTTGCTGATGGTCTTGTAGCCCATTCCAGCCTTGTGCAGGTCTACAATCTTCTCCCTGACGTCCTCTGACAGATCTTTGGTCTTCCCCATGATGGTGAGGATTGGATGGAAGAGATTCTGTGGACAGGTGTCTTTTATACACATAACGAGTTGCCGTTAGGAGAACCTTCTTACATTGACAGGACTAATCTGTGTACCACATGAGCCCCTACTGTAGCCAGTCTGTGGGGGGGCAGAATTATTGTTGGTTGGTAGGGGATCAAATACTTATTTTACTCACTATTTTACTGCAACTCCATTTATAACATTTGTATTGTGTGTTTTTTCTGGATTTTTGGTTGATATTCTGTCTCTATCATATAAAATACACCTATGATAAAAATTATAGACCCTTCATTTCTTGGTAAGTGGGCAAAACTTACACAATCTGCAGGGGAGACGATCGTTATTTTCCACCCACTAGCATTTTCAGTTTGTGGCGCTGAGGCGCAGTTCAGTTCTTCTTTAAGAACCTGTCTATTGTGCACATTGCATTAAAATTTGTTACAATATAATCGTATTTCATCAGAAGTGGCGATATTCTGATTTGTGTTATTTATTTTCTTAAAGAAAGTTTTAAAAAAATATCCTTTTTCAGAGTTGCCAAAATAAACAACATTTATTTGGTGAAATCTGAGACTTCCGTTTCCGAAACAGAAAAACTAAAGAAGGATTTTCACGGCGACCGACAAACATCTCCTCCCCCCGACATCTCAGATCTCCGGAAGGTTCCATGTCGCTGATGTCACGGAGTGTTAATGAGGTGTGATGACCGGGATGTTTGGTAAATATATCTTTCCTGCCATCATTGAGCCGAAACCGAAATCACATCCACAGACAGAAATTTTGTTAGTTTGAGAAAAAAACGTTCCATCCCGCTCCTTCCAACTGCGGTAAAAACATGTCGATTTGACGCTGCGAACCGTTACAAAATCAAACGTTCCGAAAATTAACATTTTTCCAAAGACATTCTACTGCTGTATGGCCAACGTTCGTTTTCTTTTTTTCTGGCTTTTTTTTTCCTTTGTTTCCTTTGGTAATCCTGCCAATAAGACACTTCCTGTTTCAGGGTGTCAGACATATTGGAACACCACTAAGAACTGCACAGGAACCAGGAATTACAGGATTGTGTCATCTCATTGTCTCATAGGTGCTGACTCAGAATAAAAACGTTCGGCAATAAAAACAGAAGTAATTGTTCTACTAAACATGTCTGATGTGAAATGAGATTTCCCATCACTTCCTGTCCTGATATGATAGGTGGGAGGGGCCAGAACTTAGCAAAGTAATAAATGGCTGAAGAATGGATTCTGCTGTCATATATGTATCAGCTAATTTGGGGATGTTATTTCTCCACACTGCTAATCCCAGACAATGCCGGCTGGGTGGGCGTGAAACGACGGGTAAATTTAGGGTGACTGCAGGCGGGCAATGGAGACGCATTCCTGATTTGTGACACCTGTTGTCACTCCCTTCATCTGTTTATTTTACTTGTCTGCTGTTCAAAAAATATCTATAAAAAGTTTCTCTTCGTAGAGTTGTTAGTTGTTCCCGCTGACACCTGTCACCGCCCGTCACCGCGAGAATGCTCCAAATTCCACCCAAGTATTTGTAGACGCCGGCGTGCAGATCCACGGAGAAGACATTTATATCAGAGGAATGACAACCTGTCCCCAACTGGGAAATATATGAAGATAATTATTTTCCTTATTTATACACCATGCACAGTACACAGAGCCAGAGGAGCTTACACTCTAATGTCCCCTCCCCCCACAGTCACACACTATTATTATTATACATTTATATAGCTCTGACATATACCGCAGCGCTGTACAGAGATCACTGAGCCAGTCACATCAGTCTCTGCACCAGAGGAGCTTACACTCTAATGTGCCCTCCCCCAGAGTCACACACTATTATTATTATACATTTATATAGCTCTGACATATACCACAGCGCTGTACAGAGAACACTGAGCCAGTCACATCAGTCTCTGCACCAGAGGAGCTTACACTCTAATGTGCCCTCCCCCAGAGTCACACACTATTATTATTATTATACATTTATATAGCTCTGACATATACCGCAGCGCTGTACAGAGATCACCGAGCCTTTCACATCAATCTCTGTACCAGAGGAGCTTACACTCTAATGTGCCCTCCCCCAGAGTCACACACTATTATTAGGATAGACAATAAAAAATATAAAACAAAAAGTGACCCTAAACCCCCCTGATATAACAGAGACATACCTCCATCCCTGGAAAGTATATACAAATAAAAAGAATGGACATGGGACTTTAGATGAGGTCTGTCTCTGTGATAAGGAAAAATGTAGCCAGATATATTGTTACATTGATAAACACTTTTGATTATAGCCAATCCCCAATGGGCAGTCCCTATCATGGATATCCCAAACAAATATTACGTGTGTACAATATAGGCACGATATCAACATATTCAATGCACAATAGTCACATATTTATTCAAGTATAAACATAGAGGAACATGATTGGTATTAAAAACATTAGTGAATAAGAAATCTGGTACATAATTATAATAATCATAAACAGTACATGATAGAACATAAAGTTATACAGAATATACTGAGATGAATTCATCATAATATAAGCCATAAACCTGGCATCCTTGAGTATGGACTCAACGCGTTTCATGGCGTTTAAAGCCAATTGTCAGGAGTAGGATGCTATAAAGATGAACAAAATAATGCATGGTGCATGGTGGTTGGGGGGAGACAAAGGTGGAGGCTTTCCAGAGGCACTAAGGCCTACTCCATGTGCTCAAGCTGCAGTGGATCCTGGGCCTGTCCCTATGCAAGAGGAGTCCAGGATAAAGTGGTGAACAGACGTCGCCACATTGCTAAGGAGGAACAGAAACTTGCTGTCATGAAAGAAGATCTCAGGAAAAAGAAATCCCTGCACAGTAAGTCTGGAAACAGTAAGAGGGAAGTCTCCAAGCTGAAGTCTCTGGAAGAGACATTGAAAAAGCAGGAGAAGTTGGTCTCCTCTCTAAAGGAGAGCAGTGGTGTGTTCAGAGAAAAATGTGAGCATTAGGAGAGATTCCAACAGATGAAGGAGAGTGCCTGTGCCAGTACCAGCCAGAGGGTGGATACCAGAGCAACGGTGACAGTATGGATGGGGGGTAAGGAAGTGGCTTCACATGGTGGCCCCAGTACAACCCCTGTCTGAGGTCCTGTCTTGTCTGAGTCAGTATCTGCCCCCCTCCCTCCCCAGTAGCCTGGGTCATCTCAGGAGGAGGTTGAGGAAAATGGTGGATTGCTGCAGACCATTATAGAAATGGAATCTCCCTTGAGTGGCACCGACTCATCAGAAGAAGATCTTGGTAAAGGAGTGCTTGCTGAAAATCTCTCTCAGTGTGTGGATGACTTTCCTAAGATTGCACCTGCCAACAGATCCTTGTAATCAGTAGGGAATGCAGGATTAGCTGGCTTGCGAGGAGTCCCACATGGACACTAACAGTGTCGCATGTGTCGCAGGAATGTCGCATGAACATTGAAACTGCAGAGCAGGAGGACCGTATGAACACTGAAACAGCTGGTGTTTTTTCTAAACAGAAGACTTTACTGCTGGTATCTGTGGTACTTCTGGGACTATGGTGAGCGGGACTGTTGTGCTGGAGGGGAGGAGGGAGGATCAATTGGTGGGTAATTTACCAAACCAGATTTCAGAGGTTTCTATGCAGCCAGTTAATATTCCTATGAAACCAGTTAATGTGTCATCTGTCCCAGTTAGGAGTTATGCTAAGGCTGTGTCGGGACAAAGTCATGCTGCTGGTGGTGGAAGGGAGCCAGTTGTGTGACTTTCACCTAACGCACCTTCTTCCATTAAACGCAGGAATGTGGTATAGCTCAGGTGGGAGGGAGGAGGTATTCCACCTATCAGGAGGGAGGTTCTGGATAAGATCCTAGACATGAGATTTAAGGCAGAAGATATTTATGCTCTTATCAGTCAGGCTGGTTCCTATGAATATGATTTATCATTTGGGTGTCCAGAATCGCTGGATCTGTTTTGGGAGCGGTTTGAGTATGTATATGGGGACCAGCCGGATTGGAATGGGCTTGTCCCTAAAGCTGTCTCACGTCAGCGCTTGATTAAGGATGTGACTATCCTGACTAGGAATGAGTCTATACCCCCGAGGATTTATGGGTCTGGTTGAGGAGGTTTGGTGAAACGTTGTGTCCCCTGAAAAAGATTGTGGATGATAGAGGAATCTGGACGGGTGGGTGGTCGTGTCAATGAGGGTGAATGTGTGTGGGAATGTGGTCCAGCATTTGCCCTCCTCTGTCTTTATTGGTAGAGATAGGATTACCATCTTCTACCCTGGTAAACCTAAGGTGTGCCATAAATGTGGAGTCAAGGGACATTTCTCCTCTAACTGTCCAGAACAGAAGTGCTCTTTGTGTCAGGAACTGGGGCAGCTGGTGAGGGACTGTAACATCATTAAATGTAACCTATGTGATAAGGTTGGTCACCCTTATAGCCGGTGCCCTGAGGCTTTGCACAATAAGCCAGAGTTGGTGGAGGAATTCTTCCATCTGGATAGAGAAGAGTCTAGGTTGGCGGAGGTTGTACCAGGGGATCCTAGTGTCTCTGTCCCATCAGAATCCATGTCTGTGAGGCCCCCTGTGGTGTCAGTGTCCCCCCAGTCTGTGGTGTTAGTGTCCCCCCAGTCTGTGGTGTCAGTGTCCCCCAGTCTGTGGTGTCAGTGTCCCCCCAGTCTGTGGTGTCAGTGTCCCCCCAGTCTGTGGTGTCAGTATCCCCCATGTCTGTGGTCTCAGAGTCAGTGTCAGAAAGTCTGGTTGTCAAGTCTGTGTCCACACTTATTGTTTCTCCTAGTGTAGTGAAGGCAGTGGAGGGTGCTGGACCAGCATCTATGGTGGTGCCAACCCCTCCTCCTTGGTGTGGCCGAAGTGCGGCTGGAGGTCGGCAGATACTGAGGGGTGGAGTGAGGGATGGATTGGATGATGGTGGAGGGGGAGGTGGGAAGGGAATGAGAGTGGCTGGTGCAGAATGCAAGGTGAATGATGTGGAAGTCGGGGTGAATGATGTGGAAGTCGGGGTGAATGATGTGGAAGTCGGGGTGAATCATGTGGGGGGAGGGGTTAATGGGGGGGTTGGAATTGCATCCTGATGGCGATTAGATCTCAAAATGTTTCTTAGCCTGGATTGTGTTTAAGTTGAGGTTTGGGGTTTGTAGTCTCTTTTTTGTTGTCATTAAAATATGTTTCTTTCTATGTTATCTTATCAGGAAACGGGTTTCTTTACTTGCTGATGTAAGCACGCTTGTTTTTGTTTAGTTGTTGTTTATTTTTATGTAAATATGTTTTTATTAATAAGCTATATGTTTGTGTGATTTTTTTTATAAAAAAAAATTGCACTCTAATGTCCCCTCCCCCCACAGTCACACACTATTATTATTATTATACATTTATATATCTCTGACATATACTGCAGTGCTGTACAGAGAACACTGAGTCAGAGGTTCTGGCTTTGTGTAAGGTGGGGGGGGGGGGGTGAGAGGTTGGGAGGGAATCAGTGGTACCTATACAGAGTCGGAGTGATGCCGGGATAATGGGAGGACAGAGCCCATTGTGGAGGCGGCCATTGTTCCCGGGACAGCTGGGAGTGCTGCTCCGCGGAAAGGATCAATCACTTCCATCCCAGCCCCCGGTCCTTGTGAGGTTTCGAGGCATTGGTGAATGCACAGGGCATTTGCATAAGGCAAATTAGCACCGATCCCCCTATTGCTGCCTTCAGGGGCAGATGGGATCCTGAAAAGAGGTGACTGTGACCTTTAACCTGTGATCTCTGACCCCGCGCAGATGAGAGTTCGTACATTGCAGCACAAACCCTGGGAATTCCCATGCAGGAGAAAAAGAGGGTCTCATACCCCCTGAAGTGGGAGGAGACTTGTCTCCCACCCCCACCCCCACCCATTCAGAAGTACCTGTTATTTGTACTGTATATACCCCCAATTCCCATCCCTGGAGAATAGAACACAGGGAGAGAGAGAGAGAGAGAGAGAGATAGATAGATAGATAGATAGATAGATAGATAGATAGATAGATAGATAGATAGATAGATAGATAGATAGATAGATAGATAGATAGATAGATAGTGACTAATCTTATAACATATTACTTTACATAATTAGTAGTCTATACTTGGAACAGACATCCAGCAGAGGTGGTCAGCAGTAATGTCAGGTCCACATTTGTATATTTCAGGAACACGCAGAAAATCGCTGTCTTTCCCGCATCGCACAGAATGTGATTCCCTTTTACAGACACGCGGCGGTTCTATTATTTTGCCCCCCCCCACACACACACATCTACAAATGCTGCAGCACCATGCGTTTCAGTGCGGCACGATTTCTCATCAGGGTCAGGGACTTCTTTTGAGCATTTCTCACCTTTAAGGCAGGCCACTGGAATGAATAGGCCGCCCTACACGTGACGCATGGAAACGAGTGGAATCATACGGAACTGCACACAACGCGCTCCGATGATGAGAACAGAGCCGAAGTGGGTTTGAATATGCCTGAGACAGACATAAAATATATTTATATATATATAGTGCCTTGAAAAAGTATTCACACCCCTTGAAATGCCCCACATGTTGTCATGTGACAACCAACTATGTGAATGTATTTTATTGGGATTTTATGTGATAGACCAACACAAAGTGGCTCATAATTGTGAAGTGGAAGGAAAATGATAAATGATACAAATAAATATCTGAAAAGTGTGTGTGGGGGGGGACATTTGTATGGCGCCCCCCGGAGTCAATACTTTGTAGAACCCCCTTTCAGCGAAACTTTCGTGAGGTGAGAGTTGAACCATGCTAAATAAATGGGTGCAAATTGCACTGTAAAGAATTGCATGTAATTTAAACAGTGATTTGAGGATGTTCCATGCACCGCATCAGTGTGGTCCGAGACTTAAATAAGTGATAAAAGTGGGGGTGGGGGACCTCTTTAGGGCCAGGAAATGGAAATGATACATTGTTACACTTATGCCACGTACACACGGTCGGACTTTTCGACCGAACTTGTCCGACGGACGCCGACGGACCAAATCCGGTGGACAATTCGAGCGTGTGTGGGCTTCCCCGGACCTTCAGCTGACTTTTCCAGTCGCAAATCTGACGGACTTTAGATTTGGAACATGCTTCAAATCTTTACGTCGTAACTCCACCGGACCCAGAAATCCGTTCGTCTGTATGCTAGTCTGACGGACGAAAACCCACGCTAGGGCAGCTATTGGCTACCGGCTATCAACTTCCTTATTTTAGTCCGGTGTACGTCATCACGTACGAATCCGTCAGACTTTGGTGTGATCGTGTGTAGGCAAGTCCGTTCGTTAGAAAGTCCATTGAAAGTCTGCCGAAAGTCTGTCGGACGGGCTGTTGGACCATTGTAGCTGAAAAGTCTGACCGTGTGTACGAGGCATTAGAGATAGAACAGTTCCTTCCTTGCAGAGAATATGCTGGGTGTGACCCTTTAAATAAACGATAATAGTGGAGGTGGGGGACCCCTTTATTAAGGCCAGGAAATGGAAATGATACATTGTTGCACTTTGAGTGATAACAGCTTTTTCAATGCAGTGTGCTGGGTGTGACCCCTTAAATATGTGATAATAATTGATGAGGGGGGAAGGGCAGAAAAGAGAAGTGATACATTGTTGCACTGTGAGATAAGACATTTTCTTCATTGCAGAGAATGTGTTGGGTGTGACCCTTTAAATAAGTGGTGTTGGAGGACCCCTTTAAGCCAGGCTGGGCTCTGGCCATTGTTTGCCCCCTCCGGCTCTACAACAATGAGAAATAAAAGAAGTTGGACAATCTGCTGTACACCTGCCTGCCCCCCTCCCTCCTCTTCACTGCTGTCCTGCCTCCTCCTCCTCCTCCTCCTCCTCACTGCTGTCCACTTTGTCAGCCTGGTCCCCCCTCCTCCTCCCAGCCAGCCTCCTCCATCCATTGTTCCTGGTGCAGATGGAGCTCCAGGCAGCAGCCAATCACAGATCGCTGATCAGCTGACCAGTTCTGGACTTACCCCAGGGGCAGGAGGCAGGCAAGCTCAGTCTGGAAGAGGAGGGAGAGGGGTGAGGTTCTATGGGGGGGTAGAGGGTGACACACAAGGGACATGTGACATTGCTGGAGGAACACAAAGAGGTAAGTCAGTGCAGCTGGATGTGTGACTCCAACAACCCCCCCCCCCCCCCCCCACTGAGTACACTGTGTGTGCTATGGCGCTGCCCTGTGCAGCTGTGCAGTACAACCTTTGTCCTTGTGTGTGCCTCAGGATACATAATACATTGTTACACGTGGGGTGTGTTCAGTATGACCTACTCAGTGTATGGTGTCCTTATATACAGTGTATGGTGTGTCTGTATATACAGTGTATGGTGTGTCCTTATATACAGGGTATGGTGTGTCTTTATATAGTGTATGGTGTGTCTATATACAGTGTATGGTGTGTCTATATACAGTGTATGGTGTGTCTATATACAGTGTATGCTGTGTCTATATACAGTGTATGGTGTGTCTATATACAGTGTATGGTGTGTCTATATACAGTGTATGGTGTGTCCTTATATACAGTGTATGGTGTGTCTTTATATAGTGTATGGTGTGTCTTTATATACAGTGTATGGTGTGTCCTTATATACAGTGTATGCTGTGTCTATATACAGTGTATGGTGTGTCTATATACAGTGTATGGTGTGTCTATATACAGTGTATGGTGTGTCTATATACAGTGTATGGTGTGTCTATATACAGTGTATGGTGTGCCTTTATATACAGTGTATGGTGTGTCTTTATATACAGTGTATGGTGTGTCTTTATATACAGTGTATGGTGTGCCTTTATATACAGTGTATGGTGTGTCTTTATATACAGTGTATGGTGTGTCTATATACAGTGTATGGTGTGCCTTTATATACAGTGTATGGTGTGTCTTTATATACAGTGTATGGTGTGTCTTTATATGCAGTGTATGGTGTGCCTTTATATACAGTGTATGGTGTGTCTTTATATACAGTGTATGGTGTGTCTATATACAGTGTATGGTGTGTCTTTATATACAGTGTATGGTGTGTCTTTATATAGTGTATGGTGTGTCTCTATATACAGTGTATGGTGTGTCTTTATATACAGTGTATGGTGTGTCTATATACAGTGTATGGTGTGTCTTTATATAGTGTATGGTGTGTCTCTATATACAGTGTATGGTGTGTCCTTATATACAGTGTATGGTGTGTCTATATACAGTGTATGGTGTGTCTTTATATACAGTGTATGGTGTGTCTATATACAGTGTATGGTGTGTCTTTATATACAGTGTATGGTGTGTCTTTATATAGTGTATGGTGTGTCTCTATATACAGTGTATGGTGTGTCTTTATATACAGTGTATGGTGTGTCTATATACAGTGTATGGTGTGTCTTTATATAGTGTATGGTGTGTCTCTATATACAGTGTATGGTGTGTCCTTATATACAGTGTATGGTGTGTCTTTATATACAGTGTATGGTGTGTCTATATACAGTGTATGGTGTGCCTTTATATACAGTGTATGGTGTGTCTTTATATACAGTGTATGGTGTATCCTTATATACAGTGTATTCTGTGTCTATATACAGTGTATGGTGTGTCTATATACAGTGTATGGTGTGTCCTTATATACAGTGTATGGTGTGTCTTTATATAGTGTATGGTGTGTCTATATACAGTGTATGGTGTGTCTTTATATACAGTGTATGGTGTGTCTATATACAGTGTATGGTGTGTCCTTATATACAGTGTATGGTGTGTCTTTATATACAGTGTATGGTGTGTCTATATACAGTGTATGGTGTGCCTTTATATACAGTGTATGGTGTGTCTGTATATACAGTGTATGGTGTGCCTTTATATACAGTGTATGGTGTGTCTTTATATACAGTGTATGGTGTATCCTTATATACAGTGTATTCTGTGTCTATATACAGTGTATGCTGTGTCTATATACAGTGTATGGTGTGTCTGTATATACAGTGTATGGTGTGCCTTTATATACAGTGTATGGTGTGTCTATATACAGTGTATGGTGTGCCTTTATATACAGTGTATGGTGTGTCTTTATATACAGTGTATGGTGTATCCTTATATACAGTGTATTCTGTGTCTATATACAGTGTATGCTGTGTCTATATACAGTGTATGGTGTGTCTATATACAGTGTATGGTGTGTTTTTATATACAGTGTATGGTGTGTCTTTATATACAGTGTATGGTGTGTCTTTATATACAGTGTATGGTGTGTCTATATACAGTGTATGGTGTGTCTGTATATACAGTGTATGGTGTGTCTTTATATACAGTGTATGGTGTGTCTATATACAGTGTATGGTGTGTCTGTATATACAGTGTATGGTGTGTCTGTATATACAGTGTATGGTGTGTCTATATACAGTGTATGGTGTGTCTGTATATACAGTGTATGGTGTGTCTATATACAGTGTATGGTGTGTCTGTATATACAGTGTATGGTGTGTCTGTATATACAGTGTATGGTGTGTCTGTATATACAGTGTATGGTGTGTCTGTATATACAGTGTATGGTGTGTCTGTATACAGTGTATGGTGTGTCTATATACAGTGTATGCTGTGTCTATATACAGTGTATGGTGTGTCTATATACAGTGTATGGTGTGTCTATATACAGTGTATGGTGTGTCTATATACAGTGTATGCTGTGTCTATATACAGTGTATGGTGTGTCTATATACAGTGTATGGTGTGTCTATATACAGTGTATGGTGTGTCTATATACAGTGTATGGTGTCTGAGTGTTGGGATGACCCAGGTCCTTGTATGTACAATGTAAAGTGCCTTTGTTGTGTTTTGTCTTTATTTCTATATAGGATACACTGTTGTTTATGTTTAATAGGAAGTTTGTGTTTATGTTTCAGTATTTCTTTTCTAATACATTGTTGCACTTTGTGTTTCTTTGTATTGTGTATTCAGTATACCCTGCACCGAGCAGTGTGTGTCTGTGTATACAGTGCAGTGTGTGTCTGTGTATACAGTGCAGTGTGTGTCTGTGTATACAGTGCATGTTGTGTCTGTGTATACAGTGCAGTGTGTGTCTGTGTATACAGTGCAGTGTGTGTCTGTGTATACAGTGCATGTTGTGTCTGTGTATACAGTGCATGTTGTGTCTGTGTATACAGTGCAGTGTGTGTCTGTGTATACAGTGCAGTGTGTGTCTGTGTATACAGTGCATGTTGTGTCTGTGTATACAGTGCAGTGTGTGTCTGTGTATACAGTGCATGTTGTGTCTGTGTATACAGTGCAGTGTGTGTCTGTGTATACAGTGCATGTTGTGTCTGTGTATACAGTGCAGTGTGTGTCTGTGTATACAGTGCATGTTGTGTCTGTGTATACAGTGCATGTTGTGTCTGTGTATACAGTGCAGTGTGTGTCTGTGTATACAGTGCAGTGTGTGTCTGTGTATACAGTGCATGTTGTGTCTGTGTATACAGTGCAGTGTGTGTCTGTGTATACAGTGCATGTTGTGTCTGTGTATACAGTGCAGTGTGTGTCTCTGTATACAGTGCAGTGTGTGTCTGTGTATACAGTGCAGTGTGTGTCTGTGTATACAGTGCAGTGTGTGTCTGTGTATACAGTGCAGTGTGTGTCTGTGTATACAGTGCAGTGTGTGTCTGTGTATACAGTGCATGTTGTGTCTGTGTATACAGTGCAGTGTGTGTCTGTGTATACAGTGCAGTGTGTGTCTGTGTATACAGTGCAGTGTGTGTCTGTGTATACAGTGCATGTTGTGTCTGTGTATACAGTGCAGTGTGTGTCTGTGTATACAGTGCATGTTGTGTTGTCTGACACTTACCCTGCAAAGTGTCTTCATGTGTTCAAGTATTTGTATATGCACCTTGTGTTATCTGTCTTTGTATACAGTGTATGTTGTGTTGTGTTGCCTTGCAAAGTGTGTCTGCTTGTGTACAGCATAACCCAAGTCGTTGTGTGTACAATGTACAGTGCATATGTTGTGTTTCTGTCTTTATTTCTATGTAGGATGGTTAGATTGTTTATGTTCAATGTAGTGTGTGTACAGTGTGTGTATATACTGTGTGTGTGTATGTGGTGTATACTGTGTGTGTGTATGTGGTGTGTACAGTGTGTGTATACTGTGTGTGTGGTGTGTAAAGTGTGTGTGTATATGTATGTGATGTTTATAGTGTGGGTGTGTATGTGGTGTGTACATTGTGTGTATATCTGTAAGTGGTATGTACAGTGTGTGTATACTATGTGTGTATATGTATGTGGTGTATACAGTGTGTGTATATGTATGTGGTGTATACAGTGTGTGTATATGTATGTAGTGTGTACAGTACAATGTTTGTCCTTGAAAGCTCCATACAAAGCATCTGTGTGTTTTCAGCATGCACTGCTGCCTCCAGTCTCCTGATTTGTGCTGTGTGTGGATTGGGGGTGTTGTGTGTGTGGATTGGGGGTGTTGTGTGTGTGGATTGGGGGTGTTGTATGTGTGGATTGGGGTGTTGTGTGTGGATTGGGGGTGCAGTGTATGGATTGGGGGTGTTGTGTGTGTGGATTGGGGTGTTGTGTGTGTGGATTGGGGGTGTGTGTGTGGATTGGGGGTGTTGTATGTGTGGATTGGGGTGTTGTGTGTGGATTGGGGGTGTTGTGTGTGGATTGGGGGTGTTGTGTGTATGGATTGGGGGTGTTGTGTGTGTGGATTGGGGGTGTTGTGTGTGTGGATTGGGGGTGTTGTGTGTAGATTGGGGTGCAGTGTGTGGATTGGGGGTGTTGTGTGTGTGGATTGGGGGTGTTGTGTGTAGATTGGGGTGCAGTGTGTGGATTGGGGGTGTTGTGTGTGGATTGGGGGTGCAGTGTGTGGATTGGGGTGTTGTGTGTGGATTGGGGGTGTTGTGTGTGGATTGGGGGTGTTGTGTGTGTGGATTGGGGGTGTTGTATGTGTGGATTGGGGGTGTTGTGTGTGGATTGGGGGTGTTGTGTGTGTGGATTGGGGTGTTGTGTGTGGATTGGGGGTGTTGTGTGTGGATTGGGGGTGTTGTGTGTGTGGATTGGGGGTGTTGTGTGTGGATTGGGGGTGTTGTGTGTGTGGATTGGGGTGTTGTGTGTGGATTGGGGGTGTTGTGTGTGTGGATTGGGGGTGTTGTATGTGTGGATTGGGGTGTTGTGTGTGTGGATTGGGGTGTTGTGTGTGGATTGGGGGTGCAGTGTATGGATTGGGGGTGTTGTGTGTATGGATTGGGGTGTTGTGTGTATGGATTGGGGGTGTTGTGTGTATGGATTGGGGGTGTGTGTGTATGGATTGGGGGTGTGTGTGTGGATTGGGGGTGTTGTGTGTGTGGATTGGGGGTGTTGTATGTGTGGATTGGGGGTGTTGTATGTGTGGATTGGGGTGTTGTGTGTGGATTGGGGGTGCAGTGTATGGATTGGGGGTGTTGTGTGTGTGGATTGGGGGTGTTGTGTGTGTGGATTGGGGGTGTTGTGTGTGTGGATTGGGAGTGTGTGTGTGGATTGGGGGTGTTGTATGTGTGGATTGGGGTGTTGTGTGTGGATTGGGGGTGTTGTGTGTGTGGATTGGGGGTGTTGTGTGTGTGGATTGGGGTGTTGTGTGTGGATTGGGGGTGTTGTGTGTGTGGATTGGGGGTGTTGTGTGTGTGGATTGGGGGTGTTGTATGTGTGGATTGGGGTGTTGTGTGTGGATTGGGGGTGTTGTGTGTATGGATTGGGGTGTTGTGTGTATGGATTGGGGGTGTTGTGTGTATGGATTGGGGGTGTGTGTGTATGGATTGGGGGTGTGTGTGTGGATTGGGGGTGTTGTGTGTGTGGATTGGGGGTGTTGTATGTGTGGATTGGGGTGTTGTGTGTGGATTGGGGGTGTTGTGTGTGTGGATTGGGGGTGTTGTGTGTGTGGATTGGGGTGTTGTGTGTGGATTGGGGGTGTTGTGTGTGTGGATTGGGGGTGTTGTATGTGTGGATTGGGGTGTTATGTGTGTGGATTGGGGGTGTTGTGTATGGATTGGGGGTGTTGTGTGTGTGGATTGGGGGTGTTGTATGTGTGGATTGGGGTGTTGTGTGTGGATTGGGGGTGTTGTGTGTATGGATTGGGGGTGTTGTGTGTGGATTGGGGGTGTTGTATGTGTGGATTGGGGTGTTGTGTGTGGATTGGGGGTGTTGTGTGTGTGGATTGGGGGTGTTGTGTGTGTGGATTGGGGTGTTGTGTGTGGATTGGGGGTGCAGTGTATGGATTGGGGGTGTTGTGTGTATGGATTGGGGGTGTGTGTGTATGGATTGGGGGTGTTGTATGTGTGGATTGGGGTGTTGTGTGTGGATTGGGGGTGTTGTGTGTGTGGATTGGGGGTGTTGTGTGTGTGGATTGGGGTGTTGTGTGTGGATTGGGGGTGCAGTGTATGGATTGGGGGTGTTGTGTGTGTGGATTGGGGGTGTTGTATGTGTGGATTGGGGTGTTGTGTGTGGATTGGGGGTGTTGTGTGTGTGGATTGGGGTGTTGTGTGTGGATTGGGGGTGCAGTGTATGGATTGGGGGTGTTGTGTGTGTGGATTGGGGTGTTGTGTGTGTGGATTGGGGTGTTGTGTGTGTGGATTGGGGTGTTGTATGTGTGGATTGCGGTGTTGTGTGTATGGATTGGGGGTGTTGTGTGTGTGGATTGGGGGTGTTGTGTGTGGATTGGGGGTGTTGTGTGTGTGGATTGGGGTGTTGTGTGTGGATTGGGGGTGCAGTGTATGGATTGGGGGTGTTGTGTGTGTGGATTGGGGTGTTGTGTGTGTGGATTGGGGTGTTGTGTGTGTGGATTGGGGTGTTGTATGTGTGGATTGCGGTGTTGTGTGTATGGATTGGGGGTGTTGTGTGTGTGGATTGGGGGTGTTGTGTGTGGATTGGGGGTGCAGTGTGTGGATTGGGGTGCAGTGTGTGGATTGGGGGTGTTGTGTGTGGATTGGGGGTGCAGTGTATGGATTGGGGGTGTTGTGTGTGTGGATTGGGGTGTTGTGTGTGTGGATTGGGGGTGTTGTATGTGTGGATTGGGGGTGTTGTGTGTGGATTGGGGGTGCAGTGTGTGGATTGGGGTACAGTGTGTGGATTGGGGGTGTTGTATGTGTGGATTGGGGGTGTTGTGTGTGGATTGGGGGTGCAGTGTATGGATTGGGGGTGTTGTGTGTGTGGATTGGGGGTGTTGTATGTGTGGATTGGGGGTGTTGTGTGTGGATTGGGGGTGCAGTGTGTGGATTGGGGTACAGTGTGTGGATTGGGGGTGTTGTATGTGTGGATTGGGGGTGTTGTGTGTGGATTGGGGGTGCAGTGTATGGATTGGGGGTGTTGTGTGTGTGAATTGGAGTGTTGTGTGTGTGGATTGGGGTGTTGTGTGTGTGGATTGGGGTACAGTGTGTGGATTGGGGGTGTTGTGTGTGGATTGGGGGTGCAGTGTGTGGATTGGGGGTGCAGTGTGTGGATTGGGGTACAGTGTGTGGATTGGGGGTGTTGTGTGTGGATTGGGGGTGCAGTGTGTAGATTGGGGTACAGTGTGTGGATTGGGGATGTTGTGTGTGGATTGGGGGTGCAGTGTGTGGATTGGGGTACAGTGTGTGGATTGGGGGTGTTGTGTGTGGATTGGGGGTGCAGTGTGTGGATTGGGGGTGTTGTGTGTGGATTGGGGGTGTTGTGTGTGGATTGGGGGTGTTGTGTGTGTGGATTGGGGGTGTTGTATGTGTGGATTGGGGTGTTGTGTGTGGATTGGGGGTGCAGTGTATGGATTGGGGGTGTTGTGTGTGGATTGGGGGTGTTGTGTGTGGATTGGGGGTGTTGTGTGTGTGGATTGGGGGTGCAGTGTATGGATTGGGGGTGTTGTTGTGTGTGTGGATTGGGGTGTTGTGTGTGTGGATTGGGGTGCAGTGTGTGGATTGGGGGTGTTGTGTGTGGATTGGGGGTGTTGTGTGTGTGGATTGGGGGTGTTGTGTGTGTGGATTGGGAGTGCAGTGTGTGGATTGGGGTACAGTGTGTGGATTGGGGGTGTTGTGTGTGGATTGGGGTGTTGTGTGTGTGGATTGGGGGTGCAGTGTGTGGATTGGGGGTGCAGTGCGTAGATTGGGGTACAGTGTGTGGATTGGGGGTGTTGTGTGTGGATTGGGGGTACAGTGTATGGATTGGGGGTGTTGTGTGTATGGATTGGGGGTGTTGTGTGTGTGGATTGGGGTGCAGTGTGTGGATTGGGGGTGCAGTGTGTGGATTGGGGTGCAGTGTGTGGATTGGGGGTGTTGTGTGTGGATTGGGGGTGCAGTGTGTGGATTGGGGTGCAGTGTGTGGATTGGGGGTGTTGTGTGTGGATTGGGGGTGTTGTGTGTGGATTGGGGTGCAGTGTTGGATTGTGTATGATCATTGTGTGATTTGATGACCGTCTATGGTTGCTGTACATTACAGGTATATGAGGTGTATCCTGTATGCTGTATATATAGTATCTGGCACACAGTGGGTGGGGAGGTGGTGGATGGCAGGGATGGGTGAGGGGCAGAGGTTGGGTGGGGGGGGGGTATAAAGGGGTCACTCCCCTGAGATCGGAGATCAGATGAAACTTTGTGTATTATATAGAAACCTTGTCAGTGGAGGAGTTTATAGAGGGATGGAGGTGTTACATTGTACAATGGATGCACAGAGCGGAATGTCAATGTGGGGGACCCCTCACTGTGCAATGAGATCCCAGAGGGAGGATGGAGGGGGTCCCTGGCATGGATCCATTGGGGGGGTAATAACTCCCAGCTGTGAGGCTCCAGGGTCCAGCTTTGTACGGTGGCGTCATGTGCCGGTGATCTGGTGAGTTGTGTAATAGTGATCAAGTGATCCACTGTGGTGTCCTTGTGATCCGGTGTGACATGCAATGGACGTAAATGATTGGTCAGGATTGATGATTTGTTTCCTGCAGTGACACAACCCCAACATTGTATATTACACTTCAAGGGGGACCAATAGTGCTCAGGTCCGAGTTACATTGTTACATTACAGTTATATTGGTATATAGTTTGATTGTTATATACCGGTAGTTACATATTTATGTTGTTTCATAACATTGTCATTACAGAATTGCATAGTTACAGTATATCATTACATTGTTATTTTGGTACATTGTTATATAATGTTTTAGTTACTGTATATTGTTACATACTTATATAGTTACATAATTATATTGTTACATAGTTATATTCCACATTTTCACAGCTTTTACTGTAAAGAAGCCTTTCAGGATGTGGAGGTTAAATCTCTTTTCCTCCAAATATAAAGAGCGCCCCCTTGTGCTCTGAAATGACCTCTGAACTCCAAGTTCACTTACAGTATGTATTTATACATGGAGATCAGAGTCTGCCCCGTTCAGAAGGATCTTACAATCTAATCACCCTAAAGTCATCATTTAGCAAAAAGTGAATTCACCAACCGAGGAAATCCCACAACCAGGGAATAGACAGCGACTAACGCTGCACGGGATTCATCCCCGGTGGGAACTAAAGGTACAACCCCGGAGCTGCAAGGCAAAGGTAGCCGCCGCTGACCTTTCACCTGATGATTGATTGGTGATCTCTTCATATCTTTTGATCTAAGGCAGTGGTCTCCAAACTGCGTCCCACAGGCCGGATGTGGACATTTGGTTGTCTTTATTTGACCCTTCGGGCATCATTCCCCCCACTGACACCAATGATGGGGCACTATTCTTCCCACTGACACCAATGATGGGACACTATTCCTCCCACTGACACCAATGATGGGACACTATTCCTCCCACTGACACCAATGATGGGGCACTATTCCCCCCACTGATACCAATGATGGGGCACTATTCCTCCCACTGATACCAATGATGGGACACTATTCCTCCCACTGACACCAATGATGGGACACTATTCTTCCCACTGACACCAATGATGGGACACTATTCCTCTCACTGATACCAATGATGGGGCACTATTCCTCCCACTGACACCAATGATGGGACACTATTCCTCCCACTGATACCAATGATGGGACACTATTCCTCCCACTGATACCAATGATGGGGCACTATTCCTCCCACTGATACCAATGATGGGACACTATTCCTCCCACTGATACCAATGATGGGACACTATTCCTCCCACTGACACCAATGATGGGGCGCTATTCCTCCCACTGATATCAATGATGGGGCACTATTCCTCCCACTGACACCAATGATGGGACACTATTCCTCCCACTGATACCAATGATGGGACACTATTCCTCCCACTGACACCAATGATGGGGCGCTATTCCTCCCACTGATATCAATGATGGGGCACTATTCCTCCCACTGACACCAATGATGGGACACTATTCCTCCCACTGATACCAATGATGGGACACTATTCCTCCCACTGACACCAATGATGGGACACTATTCCTCCCACTGACACCAATGATGGGACACTATTCCTCCCACTGACACCAATGATGGGACACTATTCCTCCCACTGACACCAATGATGGGACACTATTCCTCCCACTGACACCAATGATGGGACACTATTCCTCACACTGACACCAATGATGGGACACTATTCCTCCCACTGATACCAATGATGGGGCACTATTCCTCCCACTGATACCAATGATGGGGCACTATTCCTCCCACTGATACCAATGATGGGGCACTATTCCTCCCACTGATACCAATGATGGGGCACTCTTTCTCCCACTGATACCAATGATGGGGCGCTATTTCTCCCACTGATACCAATGATGGGACACTATTCCTCCCACTGATACCAATGATGGGGCACTATTCCTCCCACTGATACCAATGATGGGGCACTCTTTCTCCCACTGATACCAATGATGGGGCGCTATTTCTCCCACTGATACCAATTATGGGACACTATTCCTCCCACTGACACCAATGATGGGACACTATTCCTCCCACTGATACCAGTGATGGGACACTATTCCTCCCACTGATACCAATGATGGGACACTATTCCTCCCACTGATACCAATGATGGGGCACTATTCCTCCCACTGACACCAATGATGAGGCACTATTCCTCCCACTGACACCAATGATGGGGCACTATTCCTCCTACTGATACCAATGATGGGGCACTCTTTCTCCCACTGATACCAATGATGGGGCGCTATTTCTCCCACTGATACCAATGATGGGACACTATTCCTCCCACTGATACCAATGATGGGGCACTATTCCTCCCACTGATACAAATGATGGGGCACTATTCCTCCCACTGATACCAATGATGGGGTACTATTCCTCCCACTGATACCAATGATGGGGCACTCTTTCTCCCACTGATACCAATGATGGGGCGCTATTTCTCCCACTGATACCAATGATGGGACACTATTCCTCCCACTGATACCAATGATGGGGCACTATTCCTCCCACTGATACCAATGATGGGGCACTCTTTCTCCCACTGATACCAATGATGGGGCGCTATTTCTCCCACTGATACCAATGATGGGACACTATTCCTCCCACTGACACCAATGATGGGACACTATTCCTCCCACTGACACCAATGATGGGACACTATTCCTCTCACTGATACCAATGATGGGGCACTATTCCTCCCACTGACACCAATGATGAGGCACTATTCCTCCCACTGACACCAATGATGGGGCACTATTCCTCCCACTGATACCAATGATGGGGCACTCTTTCTCCCACTGATACCAATGATGGGACACTATTCCTCCCACTGATACCAATGATGGGGCACTATTCCTCCCACTGATACCAATGATGGGGCACTATTCCTCCCACTGATACCAATGATGGGACACTATTCCTCCCACTGATCCCAATGATGGGGCACTATTCCTCCCACTGATACCAATGATGGGACACTATTCCTCCCACTGACACCAATGATGGGACACTATTCCTCCCACTGATACTAATGATGGGACACTATTCCTCCCACTGACACCAATGATGGGGCACTATTCCTCCCACTGATACCAATGATGGGGCACTATTCCTCCCACTGATACCAATGATGGAGCACTATTCCCCCCACTGATACCAATGATGGGGCACTATTCCTCCCACTGACACCAATGATGGGACACTATTCCTCCCACTGATACCAATGATGGGGCGCTATTTCTCCCACTCACACCAATGATGGGGCACTATTCCTCCCACTGATACCAATGATGGGGCACTATTCCTCCCACTGATACCAATGATGGGGCACTATTCCTCCCACTGATACCAATGATGGGGCGCTATTTCTCCCACTGATACCAATGATGGGACACTATTTCTCCCACTCACACCAATGATGGGGCACTATTCCTCCCACTGATACCAATGATGGGGCGCTATTTCTCCCACTCACACCAATGATGGGGCACTATTCCTCCCACTGATACCAATGATGGGGCACTATTCCTCCCACTGATACCAATGATGGGGCGCTATTTCTCCCACTCACACCAATGATGGGGCACTATTCCTCCCACTGATACCAATGATGGGGCACTATTCCTCCCACTGATACCAATGATGGGGCACTATTCCTCCCACTGATACCAATGATGGAGCACTATTCCCCCCACTGATACCAATGATGGGGCACTATTCCTCCCACTGACACCAATGATGGGACACTATTCCTCCCACTGATACCAATGATGGGGCGCTATTTCTCCCACTCACACCAATGATGGGGCACTATTCCTCCCACTGATACCAATGATGGGGCACTATTCCTCCCACTGATACCAATGATGGGGCACTATTCCTCCCACTGATACCAATGATGGGGCACTATTCCTCCCACTGATACCAATGATGGGGCGCTATTTCTCCCACTCACACCAATGATGGGGCACTATTCCTCCCACTGACATTGACTGCAGATAAACAGGTACAAATTATGAATGAGGATTTGTTTCATCTCTGTGTAGCACCTGAGTCTTGTCACCTCACAGGGTGTATAGAAGTTTTACAACCACTTTAAAAATAAATTAAGGGAAAATAAATTCCACCAGCGGAGGAATCTTCCTTCTCTGGGTTCTTTCTATGAAAAGTATCCACTTAGCGTTGCCCCGCCCATTATATCCGGATATTAGAAGCCGCAGAATTTATAAACTTTTCTCTGCAGAGTGTAATTTAGCTAAATGAATTTATTGATGGAAATCTGAAGAGTACAGATATTGGCTGACACAGATTTATAATTGGGGAATGGACTGGTGTCTTTATTCAGCCTTACAAACTATGTAACAATATGTAATAATATAACAATGTAACAATGTAATACAAGATTGCTCTTTCCAGCTTTATTTAGAGGCCTCTGATGAAAGCCGCTCTGATTGGCCGGTTCCTGTTGGTTTGGAATGTGGTGGTGTGTCCTGGCAGCCATTATTCCCCCGGTGATTCTCCGTGTCAGAGCTTCATAACTGGTTAGAGCCGGTAATCCCGGGTGGCCCGGCGTGTCTCTCTGTGAATCTCTGTTGGCTCGTTAGTTACTATTTCCCTGGCAGCGGCAGACGTCTCCTAGCAGCTCGTATGACGGATTACCCAACAATAAACCTTAGTGTTCCCAAACATGTCTCACCTGCTTCAGGAAGTGGTGATGTCATTACTATAACTATGACATCACTGCCCCGTGCCCCCCAATAGATGTGTAATCACCTGCCTATCATATTTTTTGTGTCCAATGCAGTGGAGGAAGGAATATCCTTCAGGCAGATCCCTGAAGAAGGTGACTGTCTCTGGGATCAGCTGAAGGTGAAATGAGTCGGAGAAGTCCCCTGTGTCGGATATTGAAGCCTCAGACACGTTTCGGGGGCTCAGGAGGTTTCATCAGGGCTTGAGGAACAACGTCTGGAGGAAACCTTTTATAGCTTTTTTTTTAAATAACTTTTATGCCGGTTTCATTATAATTATCCCTCGGGGACATCCTGGGTTCTATAGTACACAATTCCTGATGAAGGGGGACCTCCGCTGGTTTCTTACTCTATGAGAATCGAATGAAAAAAACATTTTGGACTTTACAAGACCTGCCCGGAGCTTTCCTACCTGAACCTTCAGGTAATTCTTCTCACAAGAGGTGTTTACTTACCTGTGACATCACAGAGCCCGTGTCAAAGGAAGTGGGTTTGTTCCTATGACATCACGGGGCCCATGTCACAAGAGGTGTGTTCACTTACCTATGACATCATCGCCTCGTGTAGCACTGCAGATTTGTACCCCTCCCCCCGTATGTCTGTATATTATATAACCCCGTCACTCCCTGAGCCTCTCATTATTCCCCCGCAGTGATATTATAAAGCGTTTTGCAGCTTTCATCGACTTTATTAGTTTTGTGCCCCTTTGCGTTGCAGAAGTAATAATGTTTACGACTCCGGAGGAGCCCTGCAATGTAGTTACAACCCGTGCCTAATAATTGTAACCGTTCCTGTTTATTACTGCAAGTTTAATCTTCTATATCACTCCAGTATTAATCATTGTAAAATATAACTGCAGTATTACCCCCCCCCGCCCCCCAATTATCAACCTAACCCGCATCACTCTGCACCACAGGAGCTTACACTCTAATGTCCCCCCCAAAGTCACACAAATCTTATTATACATTTATATAGCTCTGCCATATACCGCAGTGCTGTACAAAGATCACCAAGCCAATCACATCCGTCTCTGTACCAGAGGAGCTTACACGCTAATGTTCCCTCCCCCCACAGTCACCTCAGTCTCTGTACAGAGGAGCTTACACTCTAATGTCCCCTCCCCCCACAGTCACATCAGTCTCTGTACAGAGGAGTTTACACTCTAATGTCCCCTCCCCCCACAGTCACAGACTATTATTACTACACATTTATTTACAGTCTCTCACAAAAGTCAGTACACCCCCTAAGTGAAAATCTCCAAATTGGGCCCAAAGTGTCAATATTTTGTGTGGTCACCATTATTTTCCAGCACTGCCTTAACCCTCTTGGGCATGGAGGTCACCAGAGCTTCACAGGTTGTCACTGGAGTCCTCTTCCCCTCCTCCATGATGACATCACAGAGCTGGTGGATGTTAGAGACCTTGCGCTCCTCCACCTTCCGTTTGAGGATGTCCCACAGATGATCAATAGGGTTTAGGTCTGGAGACATGCTTGGCCAGTCCATCACCTTTACCCTCAGCTTCTTTAGCAAGGCAGTGGTGGTCTTGGAGGTGTGTTTGGGGTGGTTATCATGTTGGAATACTGCCCTGCGGTCCAGTCTCTGAAGGGAGGGGATCATGCTCTGCTTCAGTAGGTCACAGTACATGTTGGCATTCATGGTTCCCTCAATGATCTGTAGCCCCCCAGTGCCGGCAGCACTCATACAGCCCCAGACCATGACACTCCCACCACCATGCTTGACTGTAGACAAGACACACTTGTCTTTGTCCTCCTCACCTGGTTGCCCCCACACACGCTTGTCACCATCTGAACCAAATACGTTTATCTTGGTCTTATCAGACCACAGGACATGGTTCCAGTAATCCATGTCCTTAGTCTGCTTGTCAACAGCAAACTGTTTGTTACATAGTTCCATAGCAGGTGAGGATGAAAAAGACACAAGTCCATCAAGTCCAACCTATGTGTGTGATTATATGTCAGTATTACATTGTATATCTCTGTATGTTGTGGTCATTCAGGTGATTATCTAATAGTTTCTTGAAACTATCGATGCTCCCTGATGAGACCACCACCTGTGGAAGGGAATTCCACATCCTTGTTGCTCTTACAGTAAAGAACCCTCTACGTAGTTTAAGGTTAAACCTCTTTTCTTCTAATTTTAATGAGTGGCCACGAGTCTTATTAAACTCTCTTCTGTGGTCTTTCTTGTACATCATCTTTAGAAGAGGCTTCCTTCTGGGACGACAGCCATGCAGACCAATTTGATGCAGTGTGTGGCGTATGGTCTGAGCACTGACAGGCTGACCCCCCACCCCTACAACCTCTGCAGCAATGCTGGCAGCACTCATACGTCTATTTCCCAAAGACAACCTCTGGATATGACGCTGAGCACGTGACCTCAACTTCTTTGGTGGACCATGGCGAGGCCTGTTCTGAGTGGAACCTGTCCTGTTATACCGCTGTATGGTCTTGGCCACCGTGCTGCAGCTCAGTTTCAGGGTCTTGGCAATCTTCTTATAGCCTAGGCCATCTTTATATAGAGCAACAATTCTTTTTTTCAGATCCTCAGAGAGTTCTTTGCCATGAGGTGCCATGTTGTACTTCCAGTGACCAGTATGAGAGAGTGAGAGTGATAACACCAAATTTAACACACCTGCTCTCCATTCACACCTGAGACCTTGTAACACTAATGAGTCACATGACACCGGGGAGGGAAAATGGCTAATTGGGCCCAATTTGGACATTTTCACTTAGGGGTGTACTGACTTTTGTTGCCAGCGGTTTAGACATTAATGGCTGTGTGTTGAGTTATTTTGAGGGGACAGTAAATTTACACTGTTATACAAGCTGTACACTCACTACTTTACATTGTAGACAAGTGTCATTTCTTCAGTGTTGTCACATGAAAAGATAGAAGAAAAGATTTACACAAATGTCACTGAGGGGTGTACTTACTTTTGTGAGATACTGTGTATTCTTTGTGGTTAATGAGGAATATAATTGAATGTTTTGTGCCCGGAGTTCAGCTTTAACCTCCCGGCTTCCCACAATGACAATATCAGAACTGATTCTGTGATTTTTGGAGATGTGAATATTTTTGGCCCCCAGGAGCCGGTGATCTTTGGCCCCCAGGAGCCGATAATCTTTGGCCTCCTGGAGCCGGTAATCTTTGGCCCCCAGGAGCCGGTAATCTTTGGCCCCCAGGAGCCGGTGATCTTTGGCCCCCAGGAGCCGGTAATCTTTGGCCCCCAGGAGCCGGTAATCTTTGGCCCCCAGGAGCCGATGATCTTTGGCCCCCAGGAGCCGGTAATCTTTGGCCCCCAGGAGCCGGTAATCTTTGGCCCCCAGGAGCCAATGATCTTTGGCCCCCAGGAGCCGGTAATCTTTGGCCCCCAGGAGCCGATGATCTTTGGCCCCCAGGAGCTGGTATTCTTTGGCCCCCAGGAGCCGATGATCTTTGGCCCCCAGGAGCCGGTGATCTTTGGCCCCCAGGAGCCAATGATCTTTGGCCCCCAGGAGCCGGTAATCTTTGGCCCCCAGGAGCCGATGATCTTTGGCCCCCAGGAGCTGGTATTCTTTGGCCCCCAGGAGCCGATGATCTTTGGCCCCCAGGAGCCGGTGATCTTTGGCCCCCAGGAGCCGGTGATCTTTGGCCCCCAGGAGCCGGTATTCTTTGGCCCCCAGGAGCCAGTGATCTTTGGCCCCCAGGAGCTGGTGATGTTATTGGGGACATTTAAGAAGATGAGTTTGGAAAACAACGCCAACATCAAAGAAAACTAAAATATAATAAAATGTGACCCTTTGTCTGCGGCCCCGGGGCCCCTGCTGCCAGGGCCGGGATTACATGTCGGAGGGAGGGAGCCGCTCCGGGATCATTTCTGCACATTAGCTCTGTGATGGTTCAGGGAAGTGCGGAGTCATTTGTAATATTGCAGTGGTAATCACCCCGGTGACCCGCGCTTCACACGAGTAATCGCTTGTAAAGCCGCTATAATCCGCGCGCTACGCAGTTTCTCTCAGTCAGGGGAAACGGAGGCAGCCGCTTCGGGGGAACTACAAAGCCCAGCACCCCTCTACTCCCTGCATTGCAGTCTTTTGCATCCTGTGGCTGTAATCCAGAAAATCTGCGAGCCAAGCTGGCCATACACATGTCAGCTTCAGAGAGCGATCGATTGGACCTTCCATCCTTTTTATTGTTGCACTGCAAAGCAAATGAAAACCCAAATTGGTGGTTTTCATCACCACAAGGAGACCAGATCAATATTTCCCCGATCAATACAATCCTTTCATAAACTGTACTGAGACTGCCAGACTCGTGGGTGGTAGATTATTTATCAAGCAATATAAGTACCTGACTTTGTCCCGGTATCAGCTTCGTTCTGTCCTTGTACAGCAGAGCTCAGACTGAGAGAGGGGTAAGCGGTATAGAGAGCGGAAGTGCAAGGAGCATGCTGATTGGAGGAGAGAGCAGAGTGACAGAAAGATGAACTCTGGGAATGCTCCTACAGCCGATCCAGTGATCCCCCCCTCTTCGCCCTCTTCCCTGTGCAGGGCTTCCGGGATGGACCAGATGGATTCTGATTGGTCAGGGCGTGCACAGTGAATCGGTCAGGTCCGGCCCAGAGGTGTTGCAGACAATGGTCAGGTTGCACGGAGATTTTCCAGTAACTTTAATAGATGATAAGTAGGGATGCACCAATACCGTTTTATACTTTTATTTTTATGAGTACCGATACTTTTATTTTTTTTATTATTTTTAATTTTTTTTTATTTTTTTAGTACTCACCGATACCAATTACTGATACCAATTACTGATACCAATTACTGATACCAATTACTGATACCAATTACTGATACCTCCCGCAACTGCTGTGTTTACACTTCAACTGTCAGCAATGGTACAAAGCACCGAAAAGTTGTTTCCAAATTAAATAAATTATTATTATTTTTAATTTGATATATGTAAATATATATATATATATGTGTTAAAGGCATACAAATATTAATAAGCAAAGCAAACAAAAAAAAAAAAAAAGTTTTTTTATTCATATTTATAAAATTAGAAGTGAACAAAATAAAAAAAAATCAGCAGGAAAAATAATAATTAAATGGAGAAGGAGACTAAGGAGTTAATTAACACTGATTCAAATAAATTAAGGGTTAATAAGGGGTTAAACTGAGAAATATTTAATAATTAAAAAAAAAAAAAAAAAATGTTTTTTTTTACTTGACAGGTTGCTTTACCCACTTCAGCCCCGGAAGGTTTTATCCCCCTTCATGACCAGGCCATTTTTTTTGCGATACGGCACTGCGTTACTTTAACTGACAATTGCGCGGTCGTGCGACGTTGTACACAAATAAAATTGACGTCCTTTTTTTCCCCACAAATAGAGCTTTTTTTTTGGTGGTATTTGATCACCTCTGCGGTTTTAATTTCTTGCGCTATAAAGAAAAAAAGAGCGACAATTTTGAAAAGAACAAAACAATATTTTTTACTTTCTGCTATAAAACATATCCAATAAAAAAAATGTAAGTTTTTCATCAATTTAGGCCAATTTGTATTCTGCTACATTTTTTTGGTAAAAAAAAATCCCAATAAACGTATATTGACTGGTTTGCGCAAAAGTTTTACCGTCTACAAACTATGGGATATATTTAGGAACTTTTTGTATTTTTATATTTTTTACTAGTAATGGCAGCGATCAGCGATTTTTTTTTTTTAGTGGGACTGCGACATTGCAGCGGACAAATCTGACACTGAGGGGTTGATTTACTAAAAGCAAATAGGCTGTGCACTCTGAAAGTGCAGTTGCTCCAGAGCTTAGTAAATGAGGTAAGGCTTCACTTTGCAAACAATACCCAATCACGTGCAAGTAAAATAAGATAAAAACAGCATTTTTGCTTGCACGTGATTGGCTGATAGAAGTCAGCAGAGCTTCTGCTCATTTACTAAGCTCTGGAGCAACTGCACTTGCTGAGTACACAGTCTATTTGCCTTTAGTAAATCAACCCCTAAGTGACACTTTTTGGGGACCAGTGACACCAATACAGTGATCAGTGCTAAAAAAAAAAAAAAAAATGCACTGTCACTGTATAAATGACACTGGCAGGGAAGGGGTTAACATCGGGGCAATCAATGGGTTAAATGTGTCCCTAGGCCTAGGGGGTGCTTTCTAACTGGGGGGGGGGGGAGCTTTGACTAAAGTAAAACAGAGATCCGTGTTTCTGCAGAAGCACAAGATCTCCATGTTCCACTCTGGCAGAATGGCGGTCTGCCTTGTTTACGCCCGTCTGCCCTTTTCCGAACGATCGCAGGACCCGCCGATTGGCTCCCGCTATGTCCAATCACAGCGAGAGCGGGACTCCGGCGCCCCAGAGCCGAAGAAGAAAATCACGTACAGGTAGGCGATTTCGCGCTTAAGGGCCGCCCTGCCGCAGTATATGTACGTGGGGCGGTCCTTAAGCGGTTAAAAGGTATAAAAATATTAACAAGCAAAGCAAACAAAAAAAAAAGTTGTAATTATTAATATTTATAAAATAGAAGTGAACAAAAATAAATAAATCAGCAGGAAGAATAATAATTAAATGGAGAAGGAGAATAAGGAGTTAATTAAGACTGATTAGAGTAAATTAAGGGTTAATAAGGGGTCAAACAGAGGAACATTTAATAAAAAACAAAAAAATATATAATATATGTATTTTTTTAACTTGACAGGTTGCTTTAAACTGGTTTCATCTGCAGATGGAAGATTTTCCCTTTTGATCTGTAGATGTATAAACAGAAAAATACAAAGAGAAACAATGTTTCTTTTTATCTTTCTGTTTTAGGCTGAGCAATGTTGTTGATATTTTTTTGACAGCTCCAATTGCCAGGACTTCATTTACAGGGGAACCCCACTGACAGCTGAATAAGGCCCCTTTCCCACGGGGGGGGGGGGGGATCCGCTGGACGGACTCCGCTAGCTCCGCGGGGGAGGGGGTGGGTCGCTCTGTCGATCTCCGCTGAGCAGGCGGATGACCGGTCCATCTCCGCTCACTGTGGAGGGACGGACCTGTCAGAGCCCCGCTGTTCTCTATGGGGAGATTGGATGAAAACGGACAGCCTGTCTGTTTTCATCTGATCCCATCCGATCGGTTCCCGCTGGGCGGATGCCGAACGTATCGCCTTCCGTCTGTTTTGAGCGGATCTTGTCGGATTGGATGGCAGGCGGGTATCAGTGGACACATCTCCGCTGACATCCGCCTCCCCATAGAAGTCAATGGATCGGCCCGCTCAGACCCGCCTGAAAAACGGACAGGCCGATCGTGTGAAAGGGGCCTTAGTCGTTAGTTGTTGGCAGCGGCCCGCTCTTTAACAACCGATAATTGCCGGCTTTTTTTTACATTTCAGCTGTCAGTGGAGGAATCCCGCTGACAGCCAAAAGAACCGAGCCTGAAAGTATCCATTCCAGGTATTGGAGCATTGGCACGAGTACCGATATTCCCGCAAATGTTTAGTATCGGCACTAATACCGGGATCAATGCAACTCGAATAATAATCAATAATGAAGAAAAGTCAAAGCTCAGTTTGCTATGATTGCAGTAAAATCTTCTCACCTAGCGGAAGTTTCTTGTCCTGTGGACTGCGATAGTCCTGAAGAGAAGAATATGATGTATGAACATTGGATGGGTTCTCAGGAGTCCTATGGAGGACGAGCTGTCAGAGTTACATCGGAGGGATCGACTAAAGACTTGGCCTTCATACACTGATCGACCAACACGTCATTCTTAGATACTTTTGTATTTTTTTAGCCCTGACAAAGCAAAATGCGAATTTTCTGCAGAAGTAAATTGGGTACATAAATTAGGAGAAAGATGAACTAGAAAAATAAATATTTAAACTAAGATTAGGCGGTTAGAGGGAGATGTCGGAAATTAGAACCGATTGATAGGAATTGTAATTTTATCTGCCTTTCTTTAACCGCCAGCCGACCAGCCGCAGCAGTTATACAGCGGCAGGTTGGCACGGCTGCGGAAATCGCCGTAGCTAAACGTCGCTCCTTTAAGACGTCATAGCAGTCGCGTGCGCGCACCCGCCACGTGTCCCCGGGGAGATGACACGCGTGCCCAGCGGGCGCGATGTCCGCCGGGCACCCGCGATCGCTCGTGACAGAACAAGAACACATAAATCCCGGTTCTCTCAGAGGAGAGGAGACCGATCGTGTGTTCATACTAAGTAGGAACACCGATCGGTCTCCTCCCCCAGTCAGTTCCACCTCCCCTACAGTTAGAACATACCTAGGGAACATATTTAACCCCTTGATTGCCCCCTAGTGTTAACCCCTTCCCTGCCAGTGTCATTTATACAGTAATCAGTGGCTATTTTTATCTCTGATCGCTGTATAAATGTCAATGGTCCCAAATTAGTGTCAAAAGTGTCTGATCTGTCCGCTGCAATGTCGCAGTCCTGATAAAAATCACAGATCGCCCCCATTACTACTAAAAAAAAAATATATAATAATAATAAAAATGACATAAATCTATCCCCTATTTTGTAGACGCGATAACTTTTGCACAAACCAATCAATAAACGCTTATTGGGATTTTACCAAAAATATGTAGAAGAAATCGGTCTAAACTGATGAAACTGATGAAGCATTTTTTTGGGATATTTATTATAGCAAAAAGTACAAAATTTTGTGTTTTTTTTTTTTTTTTTTCAAAATTGGCGCTATTTTTTTTGTTTATCGTGCAAAAAATAAAAACCGCAGACGGTAAAACTTTTGTGCAAACCAATCAATATTCGCTTATAGGGTTTTTTTTTACCAAAAAAAGTAGCAGAATACAAATTGGCCTAAATTGACGAAGAACTTACATTTTTTATCTTTATTGGATGTTTTAGAGCAGAAAGTAAAAAAATATTGTTTTGTTTTTTTCAAAATTGTCGCTCTTTTTTTCTGTATAGCGCAAAAAAGAAAAAACGCAGAGGGTGATCAAAGACCACCAAAAGAAAGATCTATTTGTCGAAAAAAAAGGGACATAAATTTTGTTTGGGTGTAATGTCGCATGACCGCGCAATTGCGACACAGTGCCGAATCGCAAAAAATGGCCTGGTCGGGAAGGGGGGGGGGGGGGGGCAAATCCTGAAGTGGTTAAAATGCCATTTATGTTGGTTTTGTATGTGTTATGGGACTTAGTTTGTTCCACATTCCCCGATATCCTGTAATATTCACATCTAGTTGGGCACAACACAGCTTTACCTGTCACCAAAGGAATCTCTACACTGAATGGTCAAGAAGCCAACTGTCCGCAATGTATTATGAACTGTTTGTTATAGCGCCGGAATGTCTTCAAATTCCATTTTTTTAGAGTAAAAGTTATGTGGTCAATTTTTTATTTGACCAAGAGATGGGATTGATCGGGTAAATGGAATAGCCGTTTTATTTATCAAACATTTTATATATATATATGTATTGGTTGTATATTCTGTTAATAGTCATATTGTGTAACAATTGTCTTGATTGTGTTCAAAGGTTATTTACACCTTCCTTTGCAAAGAATGCTATCTGGTCCTTGGAATTGATAACAATGCAAACAAAGACCCTTTGGCTATGTAGTTCTCACCCTTTTGGTACAACATATAAATTGTATTCTTCTCCTGAGATACTCAGAACAATTCTTTTGAAGGTATCGCCATGTACTGTATTGTTCTCCCTGCTTGTGGATATCTACATGCTTGAATAATAAAATCTATTTTCAATCTGGCTTCAGCAGTGAAAATGTTACTGAAACCCATGAGTTTTGGGGTTTCCCTATCACCGGTATCGGTGCACCCCCTAATAATATGCAATAATGATCCTCTTAGGGAAGCCCTGAACAGTCTCCTCCTTCGGGGGGGAGGGAAGGGTCAGAGTACCGAGCCCTTCCTGATCACCAGATAACGCTTTCCCGCATCCTCCACCATTTATAACATAAATGTGATCTCTCAGGCTGTCCGGGTGTTTATCTTTAGGCCTGAAGCTTTCAGAAAGCTGCACCGTGGCGGGAAGCCTTGAACAGTCTCCTCCTTTGGGGGGTCAGTACCGAGCCCTTCCTGATCACCAGATAACGCTTGCCCGCATCCTCCACCATTTATAACATAAATGTGATCTCTCAGGCTGTCCGGGTGTTTATCTTTAGTCCTGAAGCTTTGAGAAAGCCGCACCGTGGCGGGAAGCCTTGAACAGTCTCCTCCTTCAGGAGGGAAGGGTCAGTACTGAACCCTTCCTGATCACCAGATAACACTTGCCTGCATCCTCCACCATTTATAACATAAATGTGATCTCTCAGGCTGTCCGGGTGTTTATCTTTAGGCCTGAAGCTTTGAGAAAGCCGCACCGTGGCGGGAAGCCCTGAACAGTCTCCTCCTTCGGGGGGGAGGGAAGGGTCAGAGTACCGAGCCCTTCCTGATCACCAGATAACGCTTGCCCGCATCCTCCACCATTTATAACATAAATGTGATCTCTCAGGCAGTTAGGATTTTTATCTTTAGGCCTGAAGCTTTGAGAAAGCCGCGCCGTGGCGGTACACCCAACCCCCATCTTAGGCCGATGGCAGCTCAGTATTACGGTTTGTTTTGATCAGCGAAGGCCAAAGCCGGCCATACAAGGGTCGAATGTCATAGGAGATTTTTCAAAACATTCATTCCATTTTCCAATGATTCGTTTTTGACCGCAGTGAGGAGAAAATTCGAAAAAGCTGGATTAAAAAAAAAAATTTCTTGAACGAACGAAATTCTTACTGTGATTGTGTTTTTTGTTCAGGAAAAATCTCCCATATTGTATAATACGCCCCAGATTCCACTCAAATAGCGGGTCTGGATGAAATGTTCACGGGTTTTGAATGAAATTCGTTGTTTCGGTGATGGAGAAGGTTCTGAAGAATTAATTCTTTACAAACGTTTGAGCAAAAATCTAACCGTGATTGTCCAGCTTAACAAACATTAGATGATGGCTCCTGCTGCGGTAACCATGTTAAGTATGGGGGGGGGGGGCTTTTCCGTTCAGTATTAATATTACTAGGATGACTCAATCAAGGCCGGATGCTGTGAAGTGCCACGACTTGTAGCAACCAATCAGATTTTAGTTTGCTGCTTTCGGATCATTAAATAATTTTTTTCGGATTGGTCGTTGTTGGTTATTGCACTTTGAAGATTCCATTCCATAAAATAATTTGTATTATTTAATATTTATTTGTTTTTCTTTCATAGCATTGGAAAGAGTGCGATGTTCTGCCATCAATAGGAGCCAATCAGAGCTCAGATTTCAGTCATTTAGTGCAGTCAGTCTGATACAGACCAATTGTAATTGGTTCTTGTGGCTGATCACACACAAGTACTGCTTGTACTTTGATAGGAAAACAAATAACAGAAGAAAGGATAAGAAAAGAAAGAAAAGGGAGAGGAAAGAAATTGAAGGGAGAGGAAAGGAAAGGAAAGGAACGGAAAGGAAAGGGAAAGAAGGGAAAGGGAAAGGGGAAAGGGAAAGGAAAGGAAAGGAAAGAGAGAGGAAAGGATTTTCTATCTCCTTACTGCCCTTTTTTTTCTCAGTTTGTTTTCCTCCTTTCTGCTTCTGTATTTAAATGTGTTTTGAAAATGCACTATGGCTGACTTGGCTTGGTCATGTATAGTATGGTGTATATGTATAGTACGGTGTATATGTATAGTATGGTGTATATGTATAGTAAGGTCATGTATAGTATGGTGTATATGTATAGTACGGTGTATATGTATAGTATGGTGTATATGTATAGTAAGGTCATGTATAGTATGGTGTATATGTATAGTACGGTGTATATGTATAGTATGGTGTATATGTATAGTAAGGTCATGTATAGTATGGTGTATATGTATAGTACGGTGTATATGTATAGTACGGTGTATATGTATAGTATGGTGTATATGTATAGTATGGTGTATATGTATAGTATGGTGTATATGTATAGTATGGTGTATATGTATAGTAAGGTCATGTATAGTATAGTGTATATGTATAGTACGGTGTATATGTATAGTACGGTGTATATGTATAGTATAGTGTATATGTATAGTACGGTGTATATGTATAGTACGGTGTATATGTATAGTAAGGTCATGTATAGTATAGTGTATATGTATAGTACGGTGTATATGTATAGTACGGTGTATATGTATAGTATAGTGTATATGTATAGTACGGTGTATATGTATAGTACGGTGTATATGTATAGTACGGTGTATATGTATAGTATGGTCATGTATAGTATGGTGTATATGTATAGTACGGTGTATATGTATAGTATGGTCATGTATAGTATAGTGTATATGTATAGTACGGTGTATATGTATAGTACGGTGTATATGTATAGTATGGTGTATATGTATAGTACGGTGTATATGTATAGTAAGGTCATGTATAGTATGGTGTATATGTATAGTACGGTGTATATGTATAGTACGGTGTATATGTATAGTATAGTGTATATGTATAGTACGGTGTATATGTATAGTATGGTCATGTATAGTATGGTGTATATGTATAGTACGGTGTATATGTATAGTACGGTGTATATGTATAGTATGGGTATAGTATGGTGTGTATATGTATAATATGGTCATGTATAGTACGGTGTATATGTATAGTAAGGTCATGTATAGTATGGTGTATATGTATAGTAAGGTCATGTATAGTATGGTGTATATGTATAGTAAGGTCATGTATAGTATGGTGTATATGTATAGTACGGTGTATATGTATAGTACGGTGTATATGTATAGTATGGTGTATATGTATAGTACGGTGTATATGTATAGTATGGTGTATATGTATAGTATAGTGTATATGTATAGTACGGTGTATATGTATAGTATAGTGTATATGTATAGTACGGTGTATATGTATAGTACGGTGTATATGTATAGTACGGTGTATATGTATAGTATGGTGTATATGTATAGTACGGTGTATATGTATAGTATGGTGTATATGTATAGTATGGTCATGTATAGTACGGTGTATATGTATAGTACGGTGTATATGTATAGTATGGTGTATATGTATAGTATGGTCATGTATAGTATGGTGTATATGTATAGTAAGGTCATGTATAGTATGGTGTATATGTATAGTATGGTGTATATGTATAGTATAGTGTATATGTATAGTATGGTGTATATGTATAGTATAGTGTATATGTATAGTACGGTGTATATGTATAGTACGGTGTATATGTATAGTACGGTGTATATGTATAGTATGGTCATGTATAGTATGGTGTATATGTATAGTACGGTGTATATGTATAGTATGGTGTATATGTATAGTACGGTGTATATGTATAGTATAGTGTATATGTATAGTACGGTGTATATGTATAGTATAGTGTATATGTATAGTACGGTGTATATGTATAGTATGGTGTATATGTATAGTATGGTCATGTATAGTATGGTGTATATGTATAATATGGTCATGTATAGTACGGTGTATATGTATAGTATGGTGTATATGTATAATATGGTCATGTATAGTACGGTGTATATGTATAGTATGGTGTATATGTATAATATGGTCATGTATAGTACGGTGTATATGTATAGTATGGTGTATATGTATAGTATGTGTATATGTATAGTACGGTGTATATGTATAGTATGGTGTATATGTATAGTATAGTGTATATGTATAGTACGGTGTATATGTATAGTATGGTGTATATGTATAGTACGGTGTATATGTATAGTACGGTGTATATGTATAGTAAGGTCATGTATAGTATGGTGTATATGTATAGTACGGTGTATATGTATAGTATGGTCATGTATAGTATGGTGTATATGTATAGTACGGTGTATATGTATAGTACGGTGTATATGTATAGTACGGTGTATATGTATAGTACGGTGTATATGTATAGTATGGTCATGTATAGTATGGTGTATATGTATAGTACGGTGTATATGTATAGTATGGTCATGTATAGTATGGTGTATATGTATAGTACGGTGTATATGTATAGTACGGTGTATATGTATAGTACGGTGTATATGTATAGTATGGTCATGTATAGTATGGTGTATATGTATAGTACGGTGTATATGTATAGTACGGTGTATATGTATAGTATGGTGTATATGTATAGTACGGTGTATATGTATAGTACGGTGTATATGTATAGTATGGTGTATATGTATAGTATGGTGTATATGTATAGTACGGTGTATATGTATAGTATAGTGTATATGTATAGTACGGTGTATATGTATAGTAAGGTCATGTATAGTATGGTGTATATGTATAGTATGGTGTATATGTATAGTACGGTGTATATGTATAGTACGGTGTATATGTATAGTACGGTGTATATGTATAGTATGGTCATGTATAGTATGGTGTATATGTATAGTACGGTGTATATGTATAGTACGGTGTATATGTATAGTATGGTCATGTATAGTATGGTGTATATGTATAGTACGGTGTATATATATAGTACGGTGTATATGTATAGTACGGTGTATATGTATAGTATGGTGTATATGTATAGTACGGTGTATATGTATAGTATAGTGTATATGTATAGTACGGTGTATATGTATAGTATGGTCATGTATAGTACGGTGTATATGTATAGTACGGTGTATATGTATAGTACGGTGTATATGTATAGTACGGTGTATATGTATAGTATGGTGTATATGTATAGTATGGTGTATATGTATAGTATGGTGTATATGTATAGTACGGTGTATATGTATAGTATAGTGTATATGTATAGTACGGTGTATATGTATAGTATGGTGTATATGTATAGTACGGTGTATATGTATAGTACGGTGTATATGTATAGTATGGTGTATATGTATAGTATGGTGTATATGTATAGTACGGTGTATATGTATAGTATAGTGTATATGTATAGTACGGTGTATATGTATAGTATGGTCATGTATAGTATAGTGTATATGTATAGTACGTGTATATGTATAGTAAGGTCATGTATAGTATGGTGTATATGTATAGTATGGTGTATATGTATAGTACGGTGTATATGTATAGTACGGTGTATATGTATAGTACGGTGTATATGTATAGTACGGTGTATATGTATAGTATGGTGTATATGTATAGTACGGTGTATATGTATAGTATGGTCATGTATAGTACGGTGTATATGTATAGTACGGTGTATATGTATAGTACGGTGTATATGTATAGTATGGTCATGTATAGTATGGTGTATATGTATAGTACGGTGTATATATATAGTACGGTGTATATGTATAGTACGGTGTATATGTATAGTATGGTGTATATGTATAGTACGGTGTATATGTATAGTATAGTGTATATGTATAGTACGGTGTATATGTATAGTATGGTCATGTATAGTACGGTGTATATGTATAGTACGGTGTATATGTATAGTACGGTGTATATGTATAGTATGGTGTATATGTATAGTATGGTGTATATGTATAGTATGGTGTATATGTATAGTACGGTGTATATGTATAGTATAGTGTATATGTATAGTACGGTGTATATGTATAGTATGGTGTATATGTATAGTACGGTGTATATGTATAGTACGGTGTATATGTATAGTACGGTGTATATGTATAGTATGGTCATGTATAGTATGGTGTATATGTATAGTACGGTGTATATGTATAGTATGGTGTATATGTATAGTATGGTGTATATGTATAGTACGGTGTATATGTATAGTACGGTGTATATGTATAGTATGGTTTGTATAGTACTCTGGTGTTGAGGTACTTAGAAAGGAAAAATGTAAAGAAAGAGTTAATACCGCGCTTAGCCTAAAAAACAAAGCAGCAACTAATAAGTGGAATACATACACCTATACAAATTAAAAAGGAAAAATAGCTGCGCTGAAGGTTATACAGGTAATACTGATAAACCAATGTGAAACAAATAAGTGAAATTAAAATAAGTGAAATAAAAAATTGAAAACTGAAATAATAATGGTATGATAACCCAGAAGATGTAGGTGAATAGAAGTAAAAAAAAAAATAAATATGAGTAATAATGGTGTATAACCCAAAAGATAACAATAAAAATAAATATTAATGAAATATAATTGCAGAACACAATGTTGTAAATATTGTGACAATACAGTATAATCTTCCACCACCATCGAGTGCTGATCACCATAAGAGATATGCGCTTACCAGGGGCAAGCAAATAACAGCTTGCGACTATAACCCAGCCAAGGCCTTTAATGTGGGGATCAAGGATGGATCACTCAAACATCAACCGGGACTCTGTGTAGCCGACACCCGCTAGGATGTATGGAAGTGGGTACCAAGTGTTGGCCAGGAAAACAAAAACGAAGCTCCCATAGTGTATTACCATTATAAAATTTATTGATAAAAGATAAAGATTGCACTTACAAACAAAAGTGGGTAAAAAGCATGTAAAGCCGGCCGGCTTGCGAGCGCCCATCCGCTCGGAAGGTCTACCGCGATGACGTCAGCACATCCTGTCCGCCCGACGTACGTTTCGTCATAAATTGACGTCGTCTGGGACTGGGGTGGAATATAATGTATTGTCACAATATTTACAACATTGTGTTTTGCAATTATATTTCATTAATATTTATTTTTATTGTTATCTTTTAGGTTATACACCATTATTACTCATATTTATTTTTTTTTTTACTTCTATTCACCTACATCTTCTGGGTTATCATACCATTATTATTTAAATTTTCAATTTTTTATTTCACTTATTTTCATTTCACTTATTTGTTTCACATTGGTTTATCAGTATTACCTGTATAACCTTCAGCGCAGCTATTTTTCCTTTTTAACTTGGAAAGGAAACCCAAGGAGAGTGGCCGCTATATCTTTGATCTATATGAGCAACGATCCATACTGTCTGTACATTTTGTAATACGCTATCACTAGTCTATTCTATGGGGTCCTACACTATTAATAATCTGGTCTCCCTAGTGGTGGAGCGTTTACATTCATATGTAACGGTTGCATATATTGTGTATGATGCGGATCCAATTACACTTTTGTATTCTGTCGAAATTGTTATGTCATAGATTAGAATGTTTGGCTCTGTATTATAATAATAATTACTTTCTTTGAAAAGTAATAAAAAACATTGAAACAGGAAAAGATGAAAGGAAAGAAAGGGAAAAGAGAGCAAAGGAAAGGGATGAGAAGGGAAGGGAAAGAAAATAGACAGGAGAGGAAAAAGGAAAAAAAGAGAGGAGAGAGGAAATGAAAGAAAGGGAAGGGAGAGCGGAGGAAAGGAAAGAGAAGAATATGGAAGGCAAAAGAAATGAAAGAAAAGGAAGGGAGAGGAAAAAAGAGAAGAGAGAAGACATAAGAAGGAAAAAAAGAGAGGGGAGCAGAAAGGGAAGGAAAGAATAGAAAGAAGGGAGAGAAAAGAAGAAAAGGAGAAGGGAGAACAAAAAGAAGAGAAAATAGAAGAAAAGTGAGAACAAAGAAAATGGAGTGAAAAAAAAAAAAAGAAAAAAAAAAGAAAATTAAGGGAAAGAAAAGAAAGGGAATGGATAGAGAAAAAGACAAAGAAAAGGAAGGAAAGTAATGAATGCATTATAAGGGCAGGAAGGTAAAGGAAAGGGGAAGGAAGAGAAAGGAAAGAAAAGAAAGATGGAAAAAAGAAAGGAAAGGTAGAGAGGGGAGGGAAAAGGAAAGGAAAAAATCAAATAAAGGGGAAAGTAAAAAAAAAAAAAAAAGAAAAGGTATAGAGAAAGAAAACAAATAAAAGGAAGGAAAGGTACACAATATATGGAAGGGAAAGTGGAGGGAAAGGAATCATTCTTTTTCCACCCTTCCCTTCCTTAGTATTTTAGAAAGGGGGGAGAAAAGAAAGGAAATGTAGAGAGGGGAGGGGAAAGCAAAGAAGCTGAAGGAAAAGTGAGATGAAAAGAACAGATAAGGGAAGGATACAGCAGGCTTTGTATAGAATTTATAGCATGCTGTACGTGCCGCGGCCTCTGTGTACACCGTTCCCTATAGATGTAACCAGCAATGCTCCCCCATTGTGCACAGTGATCCCTATTGATGTAACCTCCATTGTAGACACTGCTCCCTATAGATATAACCTCCATTGTGCACAGTGCTCCCTATAGATATAACCTCCATTGTGCACACTGCTCCCTATAGATATAACCTCCATTGTGCACACTGCTCCCTATAGATGTAACCAGCAATGCTCCCACATTGTGCACAGTGATCCCTATAGATGTAACCAGCAATGCTCCCCCATTGTGCACAGTGATCCCTATAGCTGGGGATTGTGAATTTGTGTGGTTTAGTGGTGTTGTTCTCTCCTTTGTGCAGTGCAGCGCTCCCCTCCTCCTCCAGTGGGCAGTGATTTGAGGTGTGGGATTACCAGGCATGCCCCCTGCCAGGGCTGTGATTTGCATGGCAATGAGGCCACGATGCCAGATGTCTTGCTGGGGGCTCACGTGGAGGAATTTATTACACAGAGAGAGGCATGTGAATGAGGAGTCAGAGGAGCCAGCGTGAGAGAAGAGGATCTGTGCTGGATGGGGGCTGGGGGGGCTACAAGTTCCAGCATAACCCCCAGAACCCGCTACACAGTTTGCACTGTGTCGTCTTAAAGGGCAACTCCACACCAGCAATTAGGAGTACAGATGAAATATACAGTACATGCAGAAGTATATGATGATGTAGGAACCTTAGTGGTCCATCATGTAGTCCTATAAAGATGTGTAATACATAGAGGATGAGAACACTTGTTACAGTTTATAACTCTGCACACTCTGTGTCACTGCTCCGCCCCCTTCCTGATCTGTACTATAACTCTGCACACTCTGCGTCACTGCTCCGCCCCCTTCCTGATCTGTACTATAACTCTGCACACTCTGCGTCACTGCTCCGCCTCCTTCCTGATCTGTACTATAACTCTGCTCCGCCCCCTTCCTGATCTGTACTATAACTCTGCACACTCTGCGTCACTGCTCCGCCCCCTTCCTGATCTGTACTATAACTCTGCTCCGCCCCCTTCCTGATCTGTACTATAACTCTGCACACTCTGCGTCACTGCTCCGCCCCCTTCCTGATCTGTACTATAACTCTGCACACTCCGTGTCACTGCTCCGCCCCCTTCCTGATCTGTACTATAACTCTGCACACTCTGCGTCACTGCTCCGCCCCCTTCCTGATCTGTACTATAACTCTGCTCCGCCCCCTTCCTGATCTGTACTATAACTCTGCTCCGCCCCTTTCCTGATCTGTACTATAACTCTGCATACTCCGTGTCACTGCTCCGCCCCCTTCCTGATCCGTACTACCCTTGCTCCAGAGCCAATCAGGTGTGCTGTAGTGCAAGAAACATGCTGATAGGAGCCCTCAGTCCTGATGCAAGCAGTGGGAGGAGTTATGCAAATATCAAAACGTCTTGATGGGTGGGTGTCAGTCTGGAGAAGTGGGTGTTCCCAGACAGGCTGTATTTGCATAGGTAACGCCCATATGTGATGCTGAGTCTCCATAATTGAAAGATCCGAAATCCAATAAGTGAAAGGGGCTGGGCCAGGGACCGTCAGGCTGGGGGGGAAAGACCTAAATGATACTGGACGTCCTCCAGCCAGGAAATGAGGGGGGGGGGGGCTTTATCTGACTTGCTGCAGCTTCTAATGCACATTGTGAGAAGCTCACAGTATGCAGTGAAATCAGAGGAAGCCATTTCAGTCCAGGAGAGGATCCGGTACACCTGTGCAAGACTGAAGGGGGAGGCTGGTGCGGGTGTGCTTATGGTGTGCTGTGCGGGCGCGGTGCATGCAGTGTGCTTGTGGTGTATGTGCAGTGTGCGTGCGTGCGGTCGTGCAGTGTGCAGTATTGCGTACGGTGCGTGCAGTGTGCATGCGGTGTGCTTATGGTGTGTGCGGTGCTCGTGGTGTGTGCATGTGGTGCGGTGTGTGCGCGGTGTGCATGCAGTGTGCGTGGTGTGCAGGCTGTACGGTGTGCATATAGTGCGGTGTGTGCGTGGTGTGCATGCGGTGCGTGGTGTGCATGCGGTGCGCGGTTTGCATGCGGTGCGTGGTTTGCATGCGGTGCGCGGTGTGCATGCGGTGCGGGGTGTGCGCGGTGTGGTGTGCTCGTTGTGCATGCGGTGCGGGGTGTGCGCGGTGTGGTGTGCTCGTTGTGCATGCGGTGCGGTGTGTGCGCGGTGTGGTGTGCTCGTTGTGCGTGCGGTGTGTGCGCGGTGTGGTGTGCTCGTTGTGCATGCGGTGCGGTGTGTGCGCGGTGTGGTGTGCTCGTTGTGCATGCGGTGCGGTGTGTGCGCGGTGTGGTGTGCTCGTTGTGCATGCGGTGCGGGGTGTGCGCGGTGTGGTGTGCTCGTTGTGCATGCGGTGCGGGGTGTGCGCGGTGTGGTGTGCTCGTTGTGCATGCGGTGCGGTGTGTGCGCGGTGTGGTGTGCTCGTTGTGCATGCGGTGCGCTGTGTGTGCGGTGTTGTGTGCGCGGTGTGGTGTGCTCGTTGTGCATGCGGTGCGGTGTGTGCGCGGTGTGGTGTGCTCATTGTGCATGCGGTGCGATGTGTGCGCGGTGTGGTGTGCTCGTTGTGCATGCGGTGCGGTGTGTGCGCGGTGTGCGCGTTGTGCATGCTCTCGCCGTTCTCCTTTGTCAGGACTTCCAGTTCTGCAGAGACAAGCAGAATCTATTCAGCGGGCGGCCGGCTCGTTGACAATCACACATTGAGTCGGGGACGGCTGCCACGCTCGCTCTGCACACAATCTGCCGCTTCTTCCTTCACATGGCGCTCGCTTGGCTCATGTGCTGGAATACTGGAGGCGGGGGAGGGGGGCCAGAATCGTAGTCGGGGCTACACGGGGGATTTCTCCACTTTAGGGGTTTATATTTTGTGATCCCTGAACCCCCATCTGGCCGATTCTGTGCGTGTTTTTTGGCGCTTAAGCCCAACGCTCATCAATAGGAATGCCATCGGCACTCGGGGAGTCGGAGCCCCAGAAAGGTCCAGGAGATTTTTGTGTGGAGTTGCATAGACTTCAATGAAAGCGCCGGGGAAGGTGTCACACGAGCATTTGTGTGCACGAGCAACTGTTCTCTTCCCACCCAGGAGCTTGTATACATGTGCAAAAAAAAAAGAGGCGGCATAAGAGATAATCAGCGCAGGGACAAAGTCATCTAGAGCCCGGGGCGAACATGCCAGACTGTGCCCCCCCCCAAGATGTATGAGCATTACGTGTCAGCAAACCCCCCCCCCTCAAAAAAGGAGGCGCTAATCTGCATGCTTGGCTCAAATCCTCTCATTCCACATAAACTCCCAGCATAATACCCCCCCCCCCAATAAAATCCCGCCTTCCTAGAACAATCCTGTACCCCTTAAAATCCCCCCTCTGAATACAAATCCCCCCTCCCAGCACAACCCCCCCCCCCCCTCCATATTATCCTTTTTTACCACAAACCCCCAAATTCCCCATCCCAGCACAAATCCTCTTCCCCCATCTCCCCTCCCAATACAAATCCCCCCAAATCACCACTCCTAGTACACCTCCCTAAATCCCCCCTCCCAACATAAATCCCCCCCTCCTCACATGATACCACAACGCACAGGGCAGCTGCCCCTCCTGCTCACCCCTTGTCCCCGGCCCTCTTTCTTATAAAAGCGGCCCGAGCAGCTAATTAGCTGCTGGATTGCCTTTGAGTGTTTCTTGGGCTTACCATTCTTACCAGCGGCCCCCGGGAAACGATCCAACAGTCGGTGCAATCTCTATGATCTAGGAGGACTGGAGCGATGTTGTGGCTTCACTTCTAGTCTAGGGCAGAAATACATTTTTTTTTAAAGTAAAAGTTTACATTTTATTTTTTTTAATCTTTTGCTTTCAGAGGTAGAGAAGAGATTTGGGGGTCTTGTAGATCTCTCCATAAAGAGGACCTGTCATCTCTTATTTCTATTACATGAGATCTCTCCATAAAGAGGACCTGTCATCTCTTATTTCTATTACATGAGATCTCTCCATAAAGAGGACCTGTCATCTCTTATTTCTATTACATGAGATCTCTCCATAAAGAGGACCTGTCATCTCTTATTTCTATTATATGAGATCTCTCCATAAAGAGGACCTGTCATCTCTTATTTCTATTACATGAGATCTCCATAAAGAGGACCTGTCATCTCTTATTTCTATTACATGAGATCTCCATAAAGAGGACCTGTCATCTCTTATTTCTATTACATGAGATCTCCATAAAGAGGACCTGTCATCTCTTATTTCTATTACATGAGATCTCCATAAAGAGGACCTGTCATCTCTTATTTCTATTACATGAGATCTCCATAAAGAGGACCTGTCATCTCTTATTTCTATTACATGATCTCCCCATAAAGAGGACCTGTCATCTCTTATTTCTATTACATGAGATCTCCATAAAGAGGACCTGTCATCTCTTATTTCTATTACATGAGATCTCCATAAAGAGGACCTGTCATCTCTTATTTCTATTACATGAGATCTCCATAAAGAGGACCTGTCATCTCTTATTTCTATTACATGAGATCTCCATAAAGAGGACCTGTCATCTCTTATTTCTATTACATGAGATCTCCATAAAGAGGACCTGTCATCTCTTATTTCTATTACATGAGATCTCTCCATAAAGAGGACCTGTCATCTCTTATTTCTATTACATGAGATCTCTCCATAAAGAGGACCTGTCATCTCTTATTTCTATTACATGAGATCTCTCCATAAAGAGGACCTGTCATCTCTTATTTCTATTACATGAGATCTCTCCATAAAGAGGACCTGTCATCTCTTATTTCTATTACATGAGATCTCCATAAAAAGGACCTGTCATCTCTTATTTCTATTACATGAGATCTCCATAAAGAGGACCTGTCATCTCTTATTTCTATTACATGAGATCTCCATAAAGAGGACCTGTCATCTCTTATTTCTATTACATGAGATCTCTCCATAAAGAGGACCTGTCATCTCTTATTTCTATTACATGAGATCTCCCCATAAAGAGGACCTGTCATCTCTTATTTCTATTACATGAGATCCCCATAAAGAGGACCTGTCATCTCTTATTTCTATTACATGAGATCTCCATAAAGAGGACCTGTCATCTCTTATTTCTATTACATGAGATCTCTCCATAAAGAGGACCTGTCATCTCTTATTTCTATTACATGAGATCTCCATAAAGAGGACCTGTCATCTCTTATTTCTATTACATGAGATCTCTCCATAAAGAGGACCTGTCATCTCTTATTTCTATTACATGATCTCTCCATAAAGAGGACCTGTCATCTCTTATTTCTATTACATGAGATCTCCATAAAGAGGACCTGTCATCTCTTATTTCTATTACATGAGATCTCCATAAAGAGGACCTGTCATCTCTTATTTCTATTACATGAGATCTCTCCATAAAGAGGACCTGTCATCTCTTATTTCTATTACATGAGATCCCCATAAAGACGACCTGTTATTCCTTATTTCTATTACAGGGGATATTAAAATTGGTGTAAAAATAAAATAAATGAGAGAAAAAAAAAGTAAAGCCCCCCACCCCCCACCCCCATCCCTCTGTGCTCGTGCGCAGAAGCTAACTCATATGTAAGTCACTCACACATATGTAAACGGTGTTCTCATCACACATGTGAGGTATCACCGCGATCGTTAGAGCGAGAACAATAATTCTAACTCTAAACAGATAACCTGTTAATATTTTAAAGCATTGACTGTGGAGATTTTTAGGTACTGTCGTTTGTCACAATTCCACGAGCGTGCGCAATTTTAAAGCGTGACGTGTCAGGTCAGTGTTTTTTCAATTCCAGTCCTCAAGGCGCCCCAACAGGTCATGTTTTCAGGATTTCCCTCAGATGAAACGGCTGTGGTAGTTACTTAGGCAGTGAAACTGATCAAATCACCTGAGCAAAATAACGGAGAGCCTGAAGACATGGCCTGTTGGGGCGCCTTGAGGACTGGAGTTGAGAAACACTGGGTATCTATTTGCGTAACATCAACTTTTGTATATTACCAAAAAAAATGGCGTTATATATTGTGTTTTTTTGCATTAAAATTTAATTAAAATGTCCTTTTTTTTTTAAACTTGCATTTGAAAAACTGCTGGGTGAATACCGTGTGACATTCAAAGTGTCAACTATCTAAATTTTATTCTCTGGGGTCTCTGCTAAAAAAAAAATCATGTTTTGGGGGTTCTGAGTAATTTTCTAGCAAAAAATACAGATTTTTACAAATACTGCCCTAAAAGGGGCGGGTCATCAAGTGGATACATTTTAACAATAATTCACATAATGACAAACATGAAGAAATGACGTGTACTGTGTCCGGGGGGGGACGCCATTTGATCTGGGAGGACGGCGATTATTTTAAAAAAATCCTGTTTAATAAACATGTAAAATGTCAATTAGAAGCCATATAATATAAATCATCCCCGGGAGGGTCATAGACAAAATCAGAATATTGATAACTGTCATCCCCAGACATTGATCCTGAGACCACACCCCCCTATAGGGGTACAAAGAAAGATCAATAGGAAATACTGTGATTTATTACAAGTCTATGACAGTTCCGATCACTGACTGGATGAAGGTAATAAAAACATCTCATGGAATATCTGATAACCAACAAGATTCCTACACAGAGCTGAATGTTCTTAAAGCGAAACTCCCGCAAAAATAAAAAATAGCTTTCCCCTGCAGGGGGCGGTGCCAGCACTGTGGGGTTAATTGCTCGCTTGTCTAGGGGAGAGATGAAGGGAGATATACTCACCCGATCCTCCAATCTTCTCCTCACAAGACTGCTCCCTGCAGCTCCTGCACCCCCAAGCTTTGGCCTGCTCTTATCAAGCCCAGAGTAGGCTCCATAGACCTGCATTGGATGTGAGGATGCCAGGAACAGTCCACTGCATGCTCATGGGGGAGCACCATTTGCCAAAGGAGTGGAGGATCAGGTGAGTATAAGGCTTTCTCCTCTCCCCTGAACAAAACCAGCACTCAATGATCTGATCCCGCTGACAACGCTCTGATCCCGCTGACAACGCTCTGATCCCGCTGACAATGCTCTGATCCCGCTGACAACGCTCTGATCCCGCTGACAACGCTCTGATCCCGCTGACAACGATCTGATCCCGCTGACAACGCTCTGATCCCGCTGACAACGCTCTGATCCCGCTGACAACGCTCTGATCCCGCTGACAACGCTCTGATCCCGCTGACAACAATCTGATCCCGCTGACAACGATCTGATCCCGCTGACAACGCTCTGATCCCGCTGACAACAATCTGATCCCGCTGACAACAATCTGATCCCGCTGACAACGATCTGATCCCGCTGACAACGCTCTGATCCCGCTGACAACCCTCTGATTCTCTGACAACGCTCTGATCTCGCTGACAACGTTCTGATCCCACTGACAACACACTGATTCCGCTGACAACGTTCTGATCCCGCTGACAACGTTCTGATTCTCTGACAACCCTCTGATTCTCTGACAACGCTCTGATCTCGCTGACAACGTTCTGATCCCACTGATAACACACTGATTCCGCTGACAACGTTCTGATCCCGCTGACAACGTTCTGATTCTCTGACAACACTCTGATCCCACTGACAACGCTCTGATCCCGCTGACAACGCTCTGATCCCGCTGACAACGCTCTGATCCCGCTGAAAACGATATGATCCCGCTGAAAACGATCTGATCCCGCTGAAAACGATCTGATCCCGCTGACAACGATCTGATCCTGCTGACAACGCTCTGATCCCGCTGACAACCCTCTGATTCTCTGACAACGCTCTGATCTCGCTGACAACGTTCTGATCCCACTGACAACACACTGATTCCGCTGACAACGCTCTGATCCCGCTGACAACGCTCTGATCCCGCTGAAAACGATATGATCCCGCTGAAAACGATCTGATCCCGCTGAAAACGATCTGATCCCGCTGACAACGATCTGATCCTGCTGACAACGCTCTGATCCCGCTGACAACCCTCTGATTCTCTGACAACGCTCTGATCTCGCTGACAACGTTCTGATCCCACTGACAACACACTGATTCCGCTGACAACACTCTGATCCTGCTGACAACCCTCTGATTCTCTGACAACGCTCTGATCCCGCTGATGACGGTCTGAAAGCCTCAATGCAAAGATGTAGTGAATGTTTTTAGGGTCTCCTTTTTTCTCCTGGCAGGAGAACAACTGCTTAAAAACTGCGGCAAAACCCACATTGTGCCCACGTGTTTAGGCAAATTCATTGATCTTAATATTTTCTATTGGCCAGAATAATCATTAGAATGCATTAATGTACAAACGTGACCAGTGTTATCGCGTATTTATGTGCGTTCGCAGGATTTTTCTGCCCAAACGCTCCTCTCTTGAACAGGCTGGTGTGTTTTTTTTTTCAGGACAGGATTGTCACAAAAAGGGAAAATTATCCGGACAGTGGAGACTTTTATCTGTTTACTATTAGATACTGTATATACGTTTCTCGCTACTCCCTAGTGTAGCTTCGGAGCTGGTGATTGGACGGGGATGGCGATGTTCTCGGTGATTTTATGCTGGTGGAAGATTGTGAATGATCGCAGAGCCAACTGAATTGAACTTTTACTCCCAATGAGGACACATTTTCTACTACTTTATTTGAATCTATTGACTCTTGTAACCTTTTATTTTTGTACTTCATTTCCTTTGGCGCTGCACATTTTAAGTTTATTTCTTTTTTTTTGGTGGCAAAAATGCGTGGTTGAGCCATGTTTTCGCCAACTACCCCCCTTAATCTGCAAAAGGCAGTCAGTGTCAGGATAAGGTCATGTAGAGCCCAGGACGAACATACCGAACTGCAGACCCCCAAGATGCATTGGGCGTTATGCGTCAGAACCCCCCCCCCCCCCCAAAAAAAGAACAGTTCTAATCTGCATGCTTACACTTCAAGTATGATTTACCAACCCCCCCCCAGCACAAATCCTTGCTCTCCCCAAATCCCCCAGCACACATTCCCCCACCCCCCCCCAAAAAAAACACTCCTCCTAGCACAAATCCTCTAAACCTCAAATGTCTCCTCCAAGTACACATCCTCTCCCCCTGTTCCGAATCCCCCTCCCTCTCAGCACAAGTCCCACCCCCCTTCTAGCACAACCCCGCCCCCCCCCCCCCCCCCATTTCCCCTCCTAGCACAAATGTTTCCCAATCATTCCTACTAGCACAACCCCCCCCCCTCTACCATATCACCTCTTCTAGCATAATCTCCCCAAATCCCCCCCCTCCTCCTCCAAGCACAAATCCTCTTCCCCATCCCAACACACATCCCTCCAAATCACCACTTCTAACACACACCCCCTCCTAGGACAATTCCTAAGCCCCGCTAACCCCCACATTACTCCTCCCAACACAAATCATCCACCTCACATGATACCACAGTGCCCAGGGCAGCCGTCCCTCCTGCCCACCCCTTGTCCCGGTCCTGTAGACAGAAGACAGGGGTGTTTACATGCCATGGGTGCGATGGAAAAGTTTACTGAATGTGTAGCGATCGGCGGGCAACAAATGTGTGCAAAAATGGGGTTAAAACAGGCGGCAAGGAGACGTTGCATCGCTTCCTCATCGCCTGTCAGTAGCCTCTGAAGCTTAATTCGAACGCGGATTGGTCTTCTGGGGAAAGGGAGACTCATGTCTAAATCTACCCCAAATCCCGGGACAAAAGCAAAATCCTGGGATTTTGATTGGGGGGAACTCAGATCGGGACGAGGGTCCAATTATCGGGATTGTCCCGGGAAAATCGGGACTGTTGGCAAGTATGCAAATGTTGGTTTTCAGCTTAGGTTAGGGATCGGGGGTTCCGGTGTTATTTGGGTTTTGTCTGCCTTGTTAGGTTCTATCTTTTAGAATCATTATCTGTTCTGTCATTACCCAATATTAAAGAGAGGATTTAAATGGATAATAATATAATATATCATAATAAAAATAAGAAAAAAAATAAAATGCCGTTTTTTGTTCCTCAATATGGAGCTCTGAATTGCTTATAAAATGCGGCATCCATGCAATTCTGCGTTTTCGCCCGTCACACCGCACGGCGAGGCTGCAGCTGGCTGATAATTGTTATCAGTGAATTTTATGTCATAATGCTCGGACATGAAAGTCGCATTAATCAGCTCCCCAAATCGCAGGTCTTCTGATATTTGTACAAAGCTGGCCGGTTTATTCTCAGCCTCGCAGTCGCTCGGGATTTGTGCCGGAGCCTCTGTGCATTGTCTGCAATACTTTTTTTTTTTTTTTTTTTGCTCGCTGACACCGAGTCCATTGAGCTGGTTAATCTGTAAAGATCAATGCAGGTTCAACACAAGGGCATAGAGAAAACAAAGGCCGCGTTCACGTGTGCGGTGTTGTGTGCTGAGTAAAAAATGCTGCATGTATGTATTGTTACGCAGCGGAAAGCACTGCACTGCATCTCAATGCACCGTAGTACTGCATGATGTGCGGCGGTGCAGAGAGCTGAATAAATTGTCATTTTGTTACATTTAATAAAGTTTAAAAAAAAAAAAGAATGTAAACAGTGCAACACGTTGTGACGACGCATCACATTGCCCCTCACAATGCTCATTACACTGCCATAATCTCTGGGGGGGGTCGGGGGGACTGAGCCCCAGGGCCTCATTTAAATAGGTCCATTAAGGGCCGTGATTGCCGACATGGGGATCCACAAATGTTCCGTGCATCCCTGTACCACAAGGACCTGCACCCCCACAGAACCACACCCACACGGCTGTCCAATTCAGAAACAGCTGCTGTGTCCCAATTCACACGAATAGAACCATCTGCATGGGTAATGTGCAAAACACCTGTGTATTCCCTTGTGGGCAAACACGGCCCTTGCATGGGGGGGTACATATCTGATGTGTGAATGAGGCCTAAGGCCAGGTTTACACTTAGAGTTTTGTAAAACACGCTTTTTGTGCATTTACGCTACACACATAGGGCAGCCCATTAAAAATTTGGGGGCCTCTTACACAGCTTTGGGCCTGGGCCCCCTGGGCATGGGCCCCTTACATCAGAGTTTACCCCTTTCATTAGGGTCCCCAGAGGCATCTGCCTCCTTACATCAGGGTCCTAAGAGTCCCCCTCTCCTTAAATCAGGCTCCCCAGAGTTCCTCACCTACATCAGAAACCCCACTTTCATTAAGGCCCCCAAAGGTCTCCCCTTACATTAGGGTCCCAAAGTTCCCCCTTACATCAGGGTCCCCAGAGTCCCCCCTTACATCAGGGTCCCCAGAGTCTCTCCTCCTTAAATCAGGGTCCCCAGAGCCCCCTTATATCAGGGTCCCCAGAGTCTCTCCTCCTTAAATCAGGGTCCCCAGAGCCCCCTTACATCAGGGTCCCCAGAGTCCCCCCTTACATCAGGATCCCCAGAGTCTCTCCTTCTTATATCAGGGTCCCCAGAGCCCCCTTACATCACGGTCCCCAGAGTCCCCCCTTACATCAGGGTCCCCAGAGTCCCCCCTTACATCAGGGTCCCCAGAGTCTCTCCTTAAATAAGGGTCCCCAGAGTCCCCCCTTACATCAGGGTCCCCAGAGTCTCTCCTCCTTAAATCAGGGTCCCCAGATCCCCCTTACATCAGGGTCCCCAGAGTCTCTCCTCCTTAAATCAGGGTCCCCAGAGCCCCCTTACATCAGGGTCCCCAGAGTCTCTCCTCCTTAAATAAGGGTCCCCAGAGCCCCCTTACATCAGGGTCCCCAGAGTCCCCCCTTACATCAGGGTCCCCAGAGTCTCTCCTCCTTACATCAGGGTCCCCAGAGCCCCCTTACATCAGGGTCCCCAGAGTCCCCCCTTACATCAGGGTCCCCAGAGTCTCTCCTTCTTATATCAGGGTCCCCAGAGCCCCCTTACATCACGGTCCCCAGAGTCCCCCCTTACATCAGGGTCCCCAGAGTCTCTCCTCCTTAAATCAGGGTCCCCAGATCCCCCTTACATCAGGGTCCCCAGAGTCTCTCCTCCTTAAATCAGGGTCCCCAGAGCCCCCTTACATCAGGGTCCCCAGAGTCCCCCCTTACACCAGGGTCCCCAGAGTCTCTCCTTCTTATATCAGGGTCCCCAGAGCCCCCGTACATCACGGTCCCCAGAGTCCCCCCTTACATCAGGGTCCCCAGAGTCTCTCCTCCCTAAATCAGGGTCCCCAGAGCCCCCTTACATCAGGGTCCTCCTTGCATTAGGATCCCCCAAATCACCCTCCTTACATCAGGGTCCCCAGAGTTCTCTTACATCAGGGTCCCTAAAGTGATCTTACATTAGGATTCCCAAAACCCCTTTACATCATGGTCCGTAGAGCCCATTCCCTTTCCATAGAGTCCCCAAAGTTAAAAGGGAAAAGCAGAGTGGGGTGAGGAGAGTGGAGAGGTTTAAGAGAATAGTTGGAGTAGGGGAGGTGGGAGTATTGTGAAGACCCCATCCCTCAAATCACGATCCGTTTCTTCTCGTTGCCGCATCCGGCTACAGGATAGGTGGAAGCTGGAAGGCTGGGCACTGGGACCAGATAGGTTTAGAGGAGGAACTTCCTCCTCCCTTGAATGCCGGGGCCTGGGGGAGGGGCAAGCATATGATTGGTTGCTAGGACATGGTTGGTCCTAGCAACCAAATCCTAGCACTGAGAACAGCAGGTGGCGGCGGTGGTGGATGCTGTCAGCCGCCGTACATTCAGGGACAGCTCTGATTGCTGCACAGCCTGCGCTGTTGCTGAGCGGCACGGCTGTGGCAGCAGGGACGCTGACTGGGTACTTGGGCAGGATGCTCGGGGGGGGGGGTTTGGACCTAGCAACAACTGGTTGGTTGGGGCCTGGGCCCCCTACATGTGTACGGCCCCCCCTGATGATGGCCCTGGGGCAGCCCATTCATTTCAATAGGTCAAGTACCTTTTTTGGGCGTTGAGCTTAATGTGTTTTTTAACGGCACATTTGTCGCATGTTTTAACGTACGAGGAAATGCACATCTGCTTGCTGCATCGGGGACGCCATTAACCATGAATTGCCGCACAAGCATGACGTGTTTTCTGCACGTTTTGTCAACGTGCACAAAAACGCGTGCTTTTGCACCCATTCGGAGAACCCTTTAGGCGTGAACCCAACCGTACAGTCACTTTTTTAGGACAAGATGAATCTTTGTGCATCAGAACTGCTTAGACTGAGAAAATAATAAAAGATGTAACTTTGTATATAAAAAGAGTAAATGTAACTTTGTAAAAACAAAGGATCCCGGGCAGAACTCAGCTGCGTTGTTGGAAATTGATCGATACAACGTCAATCACCTAAGCATGTTGGAGCCTTTAAATCTGTGGGGGATGCTGGGGGTGGGGACAGGCTGCAGGCCCCCCCCCCCCCCCGGGGGATGGGAGTTCATATAACGATCTGTCATTCTGTGGCCCCTGTAGGAGGTTGCCCTCCCAGCTGTCTGGATATTTGTGTATCAATAGACTGTGTGAATGTCCTGCGTGATTCACTGGAGTCCCTCATGTGTCAGTTGTATGTGTCCTATGACAGGTCGGGATCGGGAAGGATCTGATTGATAAGATCCAATTGAATCTCTTTCTCTATCACATTCCTGCAAAGAGGGTTATAAAAAAAAAGGAATTTTGTAGCAGAATTCTCCTCCGTCAGCTTCCTGACAATTAAAGTAGAAGTAACCCCAATCACTGGGGGGGGCCATTTAAATTTTGGTGCATTACCGTGTGTTATGCCACGCATTACGCGTTTTGCTTTATGACATCCCATTAAAAATATCAGCCTGCCAAAGCACCATAAAATCACACAGAATTTTTAATGCAACAAAGCTCCCCGCATGATGTAAATGGGCCTTAAAACCTCATATATACGCTTTAACATGCTAATGTAATTTCATAAGTCGTTTTCAATATTCGTAAACGTGTTAAAATAATTGCTTGTGATCCTCCTGTGAAGACATTTGATGTTAAAGGGTGACAACGCTCTGTCACTGTCTCCTGATTAGGCTCCTGTGTTGTCACCCAGTCACATGGGCTTCCAATGGAGAATAAAGGTGGCTGTTTCAATATGCAGACATGGTCCACTATTGTCACCAGAAATGTCATATAGCCATCACTGTAGTGAATGTAGACAGAAAACCAGTCATTGTTCTTCTACACAAACCGAATGCCACTCATATAGTGTATACTATGAAGAGGAGGTTGTATGTTCTCTTCAGGTGCAGGAATTGTAGCACTGGTAGCTTTCAGTGCTCCTGAGATGACAAGATCTTGCTGGAAGGTCCTCCTCACCCTAAACCCCCCCAAACCTAAACTTCACCCTCATTTATATTTCCTTAGGACTAGATTAAACAGATATGTGGCCTTCAATCAAAAAAACTGCGAGCAGGAAGGTAAACATTCTGTGTCTCTTTTTCAATAAAGATTTCACATCTTCCTCCTCACAGTCTTCTTTAGACTGAATACTAAGCTGTGTATGTGCTGCTCGGGGTGCAATTCCGGCATCTGCCGGGATGAATTATCCCCTGTGAGCATGTGCAGGAGTTATACCATCCTATTCCAGATAATCAAGATAGCTGAAGAGCCTGCATTCAGGGAAAGCCGGGGAGAAGAATATGGGAATTTTGTATATTTCAGCACAATGTTCCCTCTCTGCTCTCCCTTCTCTCCTCCCTACTCTTCCTTTCCCTTCTCCCTCCTCTCCCTTCTCCCTCCTCTCCCCTTCCCTCCTCTCCTTCTCTCTCCTCTCCTTCTCTCTCCTCTCCTTCACCCTCCCTTCCTTCTCCCTACTCTCCCTTTCCCTCCCCTCCTTCTCCCTCCTCTCCCCTTCCCTCCTCTCCTTCTCTCTCCTCTCCTTCACCCTCCCTTCCTTCTCCCTACTCTCCCTTTCCCTCCTTCTCCCTCCTCTCACTTTCCCTTCTCCCTCCTCTCCCCTTTCCTCCTCTCCTTCTCCCTCCTCTCACTTTCCCTTCTCCCTCCTCTCCCCTTTCCTCCTCTCCTTCTCCCTACTCTCCCTTTCCCTTCTCCCTCCTCTCCTTCTCTCTCCTTTCCTTCTCCCTCCCCTCCTTCTCCCTCCTCTCCCTTTCCCTTCTCCCTCCTCTCCCCTTCCCTCCTCTCCTTCTCTCTCCTCTCCTTCACCCTCCCTTCCTTCTCCCTATTCTCTCTTTCCCTTCTCTCCTTCTCCCACCTCTCCCTTTCCCACCTCTCCCTTTCCCTCCTCTCCTTCCCCCACCTCTCCCTTTCCCCCTCTCCTTCCCACCTCTCTCTTTCCCTCCTCTCCCTATCCCTCCTCTCCTTCCCTCCTCTTCATTTCCCTCCTCTGCTTCTACCTCCTCTCATTCTCCCTCTTCCCCTTCCCTCCTCTCCCTTTCCCTCCTCTCCTATTCCCTCCTCTCCCTTTCCCACCTCTCCCTTTCCCTCATCTCCTTCCCTCCTCTCCCTTTCCCTCCTCTCCTTCCCCCACCTCTCCCTTTTCCTCCTCTCCTTCTCCCTCCTCTCCTTCTCTCTCCTCTCCCTTTCTCTCCTCTCCTTCTCCCTCCTCTCCTTCTCCTTCCCTCTCTTCTCTCTTTCTTTTTCTCTCCCTCATTCTCTCTCCCTCTCTCTCCTTCCCTCTCTCCTCTCTCTCCTCTCCCTTCCCGTACTCTCGTTTTCTTCCTGCTATTTTCTTCTTTATGACAAGCAATGAAACCTGGAGGTTACTGAGCATTAGGAGACATAAAAAGAGCCGCTAGTTTGGAACGACACCATTTTCCTAAGTAAGAGGTTTTATAAAAACATTCCCCGATAAATATGTAAAAGTTTTATGAGATTACCAGAAGGCATCACTATAAATGAAGGTCATTCTGGCCAATTTCCAGTCTTACAATCCCACCGAATGAAAGTGTCAGCTGTTTTCTCATAACCTGCACAGGTAGCTGAGATGGAGCAAGAGGATGTAGAGCAATTATATACAAAAGGATGTAGAGTAATTACATACAATAGAATGTAGAGAAGTTACATACAATAGGATGTAGAGAAGTTACATACAATAGGATGTAGACAAGTTACATACAATAGAATGTAGAGAAGTTACATACAATAGAATGTAGACAAGTTACATACAAGAGGATGTAGAGAAGTTACATACAATAGAATGTAGAGAAGTTACATACAATAGGATGTAGAGAAGTTACATACAATAGGATGTAGAGAAGTTACATACAATAGGATGTAGAGAAGTTACATACAAGAGGATGTAGAGAAGTTACATACAATAGGATGTAGAGAAGTTACATACAATAGGATGTAGAGAAGTTACATACAATAGGATGTAGACAAGTTACATACAAGAGGATGTAGAGAAGTTACATACAATAGAATGTAGAGAAGTTACATACAATAGGATGTAGACAAGTTACATACAATAGAATGTAGAGAAGTTACATACAATAGGATGTAGAGAAGTTACATACAATAGAATGTAGAGAAGTTACATACAAGAGGATGTAGAGAAGTTACATACAATAGAATGTAGAGAAGTTACATACAATAGGATGTAGAGAAGTTACATACAATAGGATGTAGAGAAGTTACATACAATAGGATGTACAGAAGTTACATACAATAGGCTGTAGAGAAGTTACATACAATAGGATGTAGAGAAGTTACATACAATAGGATGTAGAGAAGTTACATACAATAGGATGTAGAGAAGTTACATACAATAGGATGTAGAGAAGTTACATACAATAGGATGTAGAGAAGTTACATACAGTAGGATGTAGAAAAAATACATACAATAGGATGTAGAGAAGTTACATACAATATGATGTAGAGAAGTTACATACAAGAGGATGTAGAGAAGTTACATACAATAGGATGTAGAGAAGTTACATACAAGAGGATGTAGAGAAGTTACATACAATAGGATGTAGAGAAGTTACATACAAGAGGATGTAGAGAAGTTACATACAAGAGGATGTAGAGAAGTTACATACAATAGGATGTAGAGAAGTTACATACAAGAGGATGTAGAGAAGTTACATACAATAGGATGTAGAGCAGTTACATACGTGTTAGATATGCTACTTTCATCACAGATCTGGGTTCTTCTACGTGTACCAATGAATATTATGAATGTTTGCTTCTACGTGGGTTTGTTTTTTCATTTACAATTAATCGTTTGCTCTTTTTCTTATCCAGGTGCTCTTCTATCTTGGGCAGGAATCTACAACCTAAAGGAAAAGCCATTCTGAAACCATTTGCCCTGAGTTCTGCAGATTGGGTCTTGGCGCGTGGTGAACATGGATCAGAGAGGTGTTCTGGCACTGGCTGTCTGTCAGATTGTTCTTGGACTCCTGATCAGCCCGTTAGCAGAATCTTCATCTCCAGTGATCGAATGCCCACAGCTCTGCGTCTGCGGGAACCGCCCATGGTTCACGCCACAGTCCACCTACCGTGAGGCCAAAACTGTGGACTGCAATGACTTGCGCTTGACTAGGATTCCAGTGAACCTTTCTATGGACACCCAGGTGCTTCTGCTGCAAAGCAACAACATTGAACGGACTAACGGAGAATTGCAACAGCTGGTTAACCTGACAGAACTTGACCTTTCTCAGAATAACATCACCTCGATCCAGGATGTGGGTTTGTCCAACCTTAGTCAGCTCACAACTCTGCACTTGGAGGAGAATCAAATTTTTGAGATGACTGACTATTGTTTGCAAGATCTGACCAACCTGGAGGAGCTCTACATCAACCACAACCAACTGAGCTCCATCTCACCGAGTGCCTTCTCAGGTCTGCGCAATCTTCTCCGTCTGCACCTAAATTCTAACAAGCTACGGATTATCGACAGTCGTTGGTTCGAATTCACCCCCAACTTGGAGATACTTATGATTGGGGAGAACCCTGTGATTGGGATTTTGGATTTAAACTTCAAACCTCTCATCAATCTGCGAAGTTTGGTCCTGGCAGGGATGTATCTAAGCGACATCCCAGGGAACGCATTGCTAGGACTGGATAACCTGGAAAGCTTGTCTTTCTATGACAATAAACTAAGCAAAGTGCCCCAGGGGGCTCTGCAGAAATTGCCTAATCTAAAGTTTTTAGATCTTAATAAAAACCCAATCCGAAAGGTGCAAGAAGGAGACTTCAAAAACATGTTACGCTTGAAGGAGCTGGGAATCAACAATATGGCGGAGCTAGTTTCTCTTGACCGCTATGCTCTAGACAATCTGCCTGAGCTGACAAAGCTCGAAGCAACAAACAATCCAAAACTATCCTACATCCACCGTTCGGCCTTTCGTAATGTGCCTACCCTTGAAAGCTTGATGCTAAACAATAATGCACTGAACTCTGTCTACAAAGGAACGGTAGAGTCCCTCCCGAACCTTCGTGAAATCAGCATTCACAGCAATCCTCTGCGCTGTGACTGCGTCCTCCACTGGATGGGTTCCAACCAAACCACCATTCGTTTTATGGAGCCGCTGTCCATGTTTTGTGCGCTGCCCCCAGAGTATCGAGGCCAACCTGTCAAGGAAGCCCTGGCTCAAGACCCCGCTGGAGAGCAGTGCCTGCCCATGATAGCCCAAGATACATTCCCAAGCCACCTCAACTTGGACTTGGGGATGACTGTCACTTTGGACTGCAGAGCTATGGCGGAACCTGAACCGGAAATCTACTGGGTTACTCCATTGGGACACAAAGTCACAACAGAGACCCTATCTGATAAACTCCATCTGAGTGACGAAGGTACACTTCAGATCACAAATGTGCAAGTGGAGGATTCTGGTCGTTACACATGTGTGGCCCAAAATTCCGAAGGCGCAGACACCAGGGTTGCCACACTGCGTATCAATGGGACGCTTCTAGATGGGTCACAGGCCCTGAGACTGTATGTCCAGCAGACAGAGGCCAGCTCTGTCCTGGTGTCCTGGAAGGTTAGCTCCAGTGTTTTGGCTTCTAATTTGAAATGGTCTTCAGCCACTATGAAGATCGACAACCCACACATTACATACACAGCCCGGGTCCCAGCCGATGTTCACGAGTACAACCTGACCCATCTCCAGCCTGCCACAGAGTACGAGGTGTGCCTCACAGTGTCTGGCCTACATCAACAAGCTCAGAGGGCCTGCATCAATGTCACCACCAAGGGTACTTCCTACTCGTTGGCGGTCACAGACCAGGAGACCAGCGCAGCTCTGGCTGCCGTTATGGGTTCCATCTTCGCCCTTATCAGCTTTGCTTCTGTTTCTGTTTATGCAGCCAAAAGATTCCAGAGGAAAAACTACCGCCATTCCCTGAAGAAATACATGCAGAAGACGTCATCAATTCCGCTAAATGAGCTGTATCCACCTCTTATCAGCCTGTGGGAGGGTGACAGCGAGAAGGACAAAGAAGGGACAGTAGAGGGCAAAACCTCCCAGGTGGACACGACTCGAAGTTACTACATGTGGTAACTCATGCAATACGAACATCTCAATGAGCACAAAGACTGTTGGAAACACCTACAACACTCCCTTCCCCCTTCTTTCTTTACCTTCGCCTGTGTTCTTCTCTAGATTATTCCTTTGTCTTTTGACTTATTTTCTTCTTTTTTTTTTTTTTGTTGGTATAAAATGAGCCTGGCCAAAATGGAATGAATGACTGCCAAATGCTCTGTATTGACGTTCCCCATGCCAGACTGAAGAAATGAAGGCTCCTCATGTTTCAGCTTGAAGATGCTTGTCAATTAGATTATTATTGAACATCAATTTAATCCTCCCACTAAGTCCATGCCGCGGGCCACGTCTGCTACTTTTCAAAGTGCCATCTCATCATTAACTTTCTTAATTGAACCCTTGAGATGGAGAGTTTGAATAACGCTGCAAATATCCAATGTTCATTAGAGAGATTGAAAATCACAGAGTCAATGCTAAGCTTTGACTCTACAATTCTGAACAGTTATACGGTACAAGAGAGGCCTTTCCTTCCAAAGAAGAACTCCGGGATCTCAAGATGCTTGGATCTGGGGGAGGTACAGTAAGTGGTATGATATGCTTTACATTTACCCCCAGGCCCCAAATCCAGAGAACTTTAGCTGTACGCTTGGGGTCTTCTAACACTTCCACGGGCTCCATGATGTTCCGTCTTAGAGATATCTGTGGGGATTTCCCCCAACAACCAGTTGGATGCCATATAGTGTACATAGGATGGAATTTATTGTGGTACCCAAACTATGCAGTTGAAGATCTACACTGGAGGTGGAGGAGCAGGGGGTTAATGCAAAGCATATGATAATGTCCTCCTCACCCTCATCAGGTACCTTGTGAACTTCGAGTTCTTGTTTAAAGAGGTTCTGCTACCTATTTATTGGCTTCAGGGAAGATAAAAATTCCTAAAATGCATGATTTATGAGAAATCACAATTCTTACGAGCGGCCATCTTCCATAAAAATGGTTGGGGCTGAGCTGAGGACTTTTGTAGGGTTGAGTTGAGTTGGGCCTGTTTATTTTAAACAATGTCCTCTATACCTTTTGTTTCCCCCATCAATCTTCTAGACCAGGGGTCTCCAAACATTCAAAACAAAGGGCTAGTTTACTGCCCTTCAAACTTGGGGGGGGGGGGGGGGGGACTGTGGCCAGTGGGAGTAGAACATGCAGTAGACTTGGTGATCAGCGGTAGTAAAAAAATGACATCCTAGGTGTCAGTGGGAGGAATAGTGTCCCATCATTGGTGTCAGTGGGAGGAATAGTGCCCCATCATTGGTGTCAGTGGGAGGAATAGTGCCCCATCATTGGTGTCAGTGGGGGGAATAGTGTCCCATCATTGGTGTCAGTGGGAGGAATAGTGCCCCATCATTGGTGTCAGTGGGAGGAATAGTGTCACATCATTGGTGTCAGTGGGAGGAATAGTGTTCCATCATTGGTGTCAGTGGGAGAATGAGTTCCCCATTATTGGGGTCAGTGGGAGGAAAAGTGCTCTGCCTTTGGTGTCAGTGGGAGGAAAAGTGCCCCATCATTGGTGTCAGAGGGAGTAATAGTGACCCATCATTGGTATCAGTGGGAGGAATAGTGTCCCATCATTGGTGTCAGTGGGAGGAATAGTGTCCCATCATTGTTGTCAGTAGGAAGAACAGTGCCCCATAATTGGTGTCAGTGGGGGGGAAGTGCCCCCTTGGTGTCAGTGGGAGGAATAGTGCTCCGTTTTTGGTGTCAGGAGGAAGGCATAGCGCCCCAGGGGCCGGTTAAAGCAAGCAAAGGACCACATATGGCCTCATCATTGGTGTCTGTGGGAGGAATGGTGCCCCATCATTGGTGTCAGTAGGAAGAACAGTGCCCCATCATTGGTGTCAGTGGGGGTAATAGTGCCCTATTATTGGTGTCAGTGGGAGGAATAGTGCTCCGTCTTTGGTGCCAGTGGGAGGAAAAGTGCTCCGTCTTTGGTGTCAGGAGGAAGGCATAGTGCCCCAGGGGCTGGTTAAAGCAAGCAAAGGGCTACATACGGCCCACAGGCCGCAGTATAATAGTGCCCCATTGTTGGTGTCAGTGGGAGGAATAGTGCCCCATTGTTGGTGTCAGTGGGAGGAATAGTGCCCCATTGTTGGTGTCAGTGGGAGGAATAGTGCCCCATCATTGGTGTCAGTGGGGGGAATAGTGTCCCATTGTTGGTGTCAGTGGGAGGAATAGTGCCCCATTGTTGGTGTCAGTGGGAGGAATAGTGCCCCATCATTGGTGTCAGTGGGGGGAATAGTGTCCCATTGTTGGTGTCAGTGGGAGGAATAGTGCCCCATTGTTGGTGTCAGTGGGAGGAATAGTGCCCCATCATTGGTGTCAGTGGGGGGAATAGTGTCCCATTGTTGGTGTCAGTGGGAGGAATAGTGCCCCATTGTTGGTGTCAGTGGGAGGAATAGTGCTCCGTCTTTGGTGTCAGGAGGAAGGCATAGTGCCCCAGGGGCCGGTTAAAGCAAGCAAAGGGCTACATACGGCCCACAGGCCGCAGTTTGGAGACCCCTGTTCTAGACACTTGTAAAACACTTGTAAGGCTGGCTTTACACTGTTGTGAATTGGATCTAGGTTTCCCCTCATCCATTTCACATGACAAGATACTGTGACCAGCTCTCAATAGAGCCGGTTCACACAGCTCCGGGGCGGACGCAGAGCGTACTGGAAAAGGGTCCTGTGCGTCTTTGGCTCTGTTTCAGGTGCGAATTCAGGCAAAAATTCAGATCTGATTCACACCTGACGCCCCGGGACCCCCTGCTGTGACCTGCGGCCGCAGCAAGGGTGAACCCAACCTTAACTTGTAAAAGTGATTTCTCTCTCTTGAAAGACCAATCGGGAACACAGGTAGACCCAGGATGTCTAAAATGGACATTGGAATCTTTCAACTTGCCCATAAAGATGGGGAAATCTTGGAAAGGACAGAATTCTGAAACCAAAGGCACCTGACTGGTAGCCTCTGAGACTAATATTCATGGCTGCAATCCATGCAAAGTTTTGTTTATGGGCTCTTCTCTGGCATACATCTCTACAGCTTTACAGCAGAAGATTTTGGGGAACAACTCAGAACATTGTCCACCATGAACACCAGAAATTCAGAAGCCATAGTTTTACTTGTTTTTATTGGAGCCTTCAAGTGGCTGAGGGCGAGAAGTTATCTGCGGCTAACTTTCAAAAACTACACTTGATGGCTTTAGATGCCTTCAGAAGAGATGGGAAACCATCGCCAAATGGGAGCCGGCCAGCCGATATGAACTGTAGCAATTGGAAGAATCTTTGGCAGCTTTGGAGACTTTGGCCGGGCCGTGCAGGAAAAGGAATTATTATTTTTTTTTTTTTGGCTTTGCTGGTTTGACAGCAGAGTGGTATATCTTGGACTAGATTCTATTGGTTGTTTTAGTATAGCGTATCGCAAATTTATTTGGGTTGATTTTATTCCTCCTGATTCCTTGGGTTATTTTTTTTAAATATATATATTTTTGGGCTTTTAACTCCACCCCCTTTTCTTTTTTCTCCCAAACCTTTGAAAAGGGCTGACTTTATGGACAAGGCAGTCCCCCCCCTCCCCCCTCCCGGTAACACTTGTTGAATTGGCATGGGAAGAGTTTCGGAGGTTTACGCCCGGAGAGCGAAGAGCCAAGCCCAGCGCGGTGAGTCCTCCTCTGCCAAACAAGTGAACTGACTGTATCGTTGTATCAACCTCTTCTCTGGAATTTTTGGACTTATGGGGAACGGATAAGTGGTCCCCTTTTGTAGTAGAAGATAAAGCTTCCTTCTAGAGCTTCTAGAGCAATACACCCTCTGCGGGATCTGCTCTCCAGAGGGTCCAGTGCACCCTTCCAATACCCCAGGAGGCTGTTTTGGTGTTTGCTGGAAATGGTGACATCACTGAGACAGTCGCCCCAGAAATGGTGGTTTATAGTGGGGGGGCCCTATCTGGCTCCTAGTGAATCCACTGAGACCATGAAAACGGCTTCCTATCCGCTGCTTGGCAGCATTTTATACAAATTGCCGCCATATCTTTTTAGTTCTCTAGGATTTGGCGCCATGGCTGCACCCCCATGTTGTCCTTCTCCTCTTTTTTTAATAACATCAAATAAATTGAACGATTGACGTCCTACAAAAAGCATCCGGAACATTCCTGGGTGCTGCTGGCAGTTCTTTTGAAAGCTGGTTCTAAGCAAAATGATTGGCTGCTGTTTTATGAGAATGAAGAAGGATCTCCTCACAGGTTCTGCATTGGCTAGGCTCACATCTATGCAGGTTATGGTCGATGCGTTTTGCCGTGAATTTTGTGTTTTTAAACACAAGTTTTTTATGCGTTTTGGTTTTTTTCTTTTGCTTAATAAGAAGGTATGGCAGTTCTGTTCATGTAGTGCAACTGAGACTTTGATGTGACTTTACACTCTCTGGTATTTAAAGAGCATCAAAGTCACATCAAAGTACTGCAGGGACCTTTATGTGTCCAAAGTCGCATGTTAGGGTTAAATGTTAGGGTTAAGGGTTAGGGTTAAATGTTAATTGGGGGTAATTGTTAGGGTTAGTGTTCTAACTCTAACAATTACCCCTATCCCTAACAATTACTGCTAACCCTAACCCTCAACCCTAACATTTAACTCTAGCCCTTAACCCCAACCCTAAAATCTAACCCTAGCCCCTAACCCTAACATTTACCCTAGCCCTTAACCCTAACAGTTAAGGGTTAGGGTTAAGGCTTAGGGTTAAATGTTAGGGTTAGAGTTAAATGTTAGGGTTAAGGTTAAATGTTGGGGTTAAGGGTTAGGGGTAATTGTTAGGGTTAGTGTTCTAACCCTAACAATTACCCCTATCCCTAACAATTGCTGCTAACCCTTAACCCTAACATTTAACCTTAATATTTAGCATCTAACCCTAACCCTTAATCCTAACATTTACCCTAGCCCTTAACCCTAACAGTTAAGGATTACGGTTAAATGTTAGGGTTAGAGTTATGTTAGGGTTGAGGGTTAGGGTTAAGGGTTAGGGTTAGAGTCAAATGTTAGGGTTAAGGGTTAGGGTTAGAGTCAAATGTTAGGGTTAAGGGTTAGGGGTAATTGTTAGGGTTAGTATTCTAACCCTAACAATTACCCCTATCCCTAACAATTGCTTCCAACCCTTAACCCTAACATTTAACCCCAACCCTAGCCCTTAACCCTAACATTTACCCTAGCCCTTAACCCTAAGGGTTAGGGTTAAATGTTAGGGTTAAAGGTTGGCAGTAATTGTTAGGGATTGTTAGGGATAGGGGTAATTGTTAGGGTTAGAACCCTAACATTTAACCCCAACCCTAGCCCTTAACCCTAACATTTATCCTAGCCCTTAACCCTAACAGTTAAGGGTTAGGGTTAAATGTTAGGGTTATGGGTTAGGGTCAAGGGTTAAGGTTAGAGTTAGGGGTAATTGTTAGGCGTTAGCGTTCTAACCCCCCAATTACAGTTAACTCTTAACCCTAATCCTATCATTTAACCCTAACCATAACATGCAACTAGACACATAAAGGTTCCTGCGCTACTTTGTTGCAACTTTGATGTTATGTGAGTGCCAGAGAGTGTGAAGTTGTATCAAAGTCGCACTCCATGAACAGAATTGTCATACTTTCCTATGAGCCCCCCAAGAAAGAAAAATGCCAAACGCATGCGGTGAAAAAAGTCCCTGACCCTTTCCAAAAAACTAGATCCATAGGAAACCTTGTTGAACGGACTGTTATGTGTTTCTGCAAAAATACACAAAATAAATGCACTAAATACATCCCCCTAAAAACCCGTGCTAGACCCTTAATCCAAGCATGCAGCCTGACTGGTCAGGAAATGGGGGGAGCAACATGGGGGGGGGATCCCCCTGATAAAGCACCCCCCCCCCCATGTTGCTGAGGACAGGGACCTCTTCCCCACAATCCTGTAATAATAAGGAGGCCCCCAGATACTGGACCCATCGTTACATGAATGGGTAAGGGGTACCCCTTACCCCTAAAAGGTGGATCGCCACAAAAAATATGTGCGATCCCCCTAAAAATCCATACCAGACCCCTAACCCGAGCATGCAGACTGGCTGGTCAGGAAATGGGAGGAGCCACATGAATGCAACATGGTGGGGGGGTCCCCCTGATAAAGCACTTTGCTCCCATGTTGATGAGGACAAGGGGACAAGGGCCTCTTCCCCACAACCCTGGCCAAGTATGTGGGGGTCTGCAGGCAGGGAGTTTATCAGAATCTGGAAGCCCCCTTTAACACTAAGTTGATCATCCCCAGATACTGTCCCCCCCCCAAAAAAGAAGGGGGATCTCCACAAGAAATATGTGTGGTCCCCCTAAAAAATCCATACTAGACCCTTAATGTGAGCATGGAGCCTGGCTGGTCAGGAAAGGGGTGGGGACAAGCCATGTGAACGCAACATGGGGGGGACCTTACCAGGGGGCCTATCAGAATCTGTAATACTAAGGGGGCCCCCAGATACTGCCCCTCCCCCCAGATGAATGAGTAAGGGGTACCCCTACTCATTCACAAAAAAACCCCAAAAAACAATGTAACCTAGAGATAAGGGAAGGGTGGTGATAGTGGTGACATCATAGCCAGCGGCCATATGTGAGCAGTGATGTCACTGCTATCCCCGCCATTTGCTTACGCCCGTGGTTGCTAGGGACGCAGCGGATGCCGGCACCCGCTGCTTCCTTAGGAATGAGTGACAGTTGGAAGCTGTCATATATAGAAAATGGCCGAACGCCAAACAGGGCGCCAGATGGGCAAAAGTTCAGACATTCATCCGAACGCCCCAACAGCTGGGTTCAGAACCGGCTCATCCCTAACCATGAACTGCACGTGACTTCAGCTGACGATATTTCTGGATCCGCGGATCATTGTGACATTTCCCTGAAGATAAGCCCCGCCTCTGCGATTCTTCGTCACATTCTGAGTCCGAATTCCCCAGATTTCCGTCTTATCGCCACGTCTGCAGTAAAGCGAGGATGAGCGAATGCTTTTATTTTTTACATCCCGCCATATTCAGACGTTTTTTTTTTTTTAAAGTAACACATTACAAGACGCATAGAGACCTCAGGAAGTCTTCACAAGCATCTCGCTCTTCTCCGCATGTCCCCTCCTCCGCTGAGGACGCACATCACATGACTTCCAGCGCATGTCACCTGATCAAAGCACAACCTCAGACTTTTTCTGCAGATGCTGAGAACGCGCGTGCGCGCACACCATAGAGCTTAGCGATCGCCCCCTCCCAATCTGAGATAGTCGCTAGATTCACTTCCTTCTGTACAACACGCTGTTTTCTATATCAAATAAAAAAGAAATAAATCCTGTTTTTCACATCGTGTGGCTTCACTTCCTTCGATTAAAGTGTAATAATTCCGCCCTTTGTCCCCCCTCCCCCCTCAATCTACATCCAATTACAATTTTTCAATCAAATCATTTTGATACCCAGTAATGACATCACTGGGGTCTGCCTGCTGCTGTTTGCTCCAAGTTTGCTGGGAGGGGCCAGCAGGCTGCTGTAAATGTCACAGTATCCTGCCCCCGAAAAAGCAAGTATGTGAAAGAACACACTCCGGCATCCCTTTAGATGTGTATGCCCCTTCCTGCTGGCCACTGGGTGCTGCACACTTTAGCTGTACAATCTGCTGATCACTCTAAGACCCCTTTCACACGGAGGCACTTTTCAGGCGCTTTCACGCTAAGAAAAGCCCCTGAAAAGCTCACGAAAACCTATTTTCATTAAAATCAAAGAATGTTTTCACACTGGGGCAGTGCGCTGGCAGGGCAGTGAAAAAAACGCCCCCATCTTCAAAAGTGCTCAGTGTTTTACTGGCAGTTTACAAGCGTCTCAGTGTGAAAGGGGCCAAAAAGATGTTGGTCCAGCAACTTCTTGCACAGCTAAAGTCTGTAGCACCCAGTGGAAGGGACATGCATGTCTAAAGGGATGCTGGAGATGTGTTCTTTCATATAATGCTGGGGAGAGCAGTACAGTGACTGATGTCGGCCCACCACATGACAAAAAACAAAAATGATTGATGTCACCAAAGGTGGGCCAGGTGAGGAGGGGGAGGGGATGGATGGTGACTGAAGTTGTGTAGAAAGGAAATGAAGGTGGGCTCAAGATAACTGCTGCAGCTTCAAAGGGTTATATTGTGGGGATGCGAGTCCAAGTGAGAGGACTGTACAAGTGTGGGGAAGACTTAAAAATGCAACTTTAATTTTGCTGAGAAAAAGAAATCCCCTCCAGGTCCACGCCTGCGTCCCCGACCACTGCTTACTTCTGCTTTCCAATCCATAGCTCACCTCTACATCCCCGTCCACGGCTCACCCCTGCTTTCCCCTCCAGGGCTCACCTCTGTGTCCCGTCCCACAGCTCACCTCTGCATCCTCGTCCATGGCTCACCTCTGCCTTCCCATCCACGGCTCACCTCTGCGTCCTCGTCCATGGCTCACCTCTGCGTCCTCGTCCACGGCTCACCTCTGCGTCCTCGTCCACGGCTCACCTCTGCGTCCCCATCTACGGCTCACTTCTGCTTTCCAATCCATAGCTCACCTCTACATCCCTGTCCACGGCTCACCCCTGCTTTCCCCTCCAGGGCTCACCTCTGTGTCCCTGCCCACGGCTCACCTCTGTCCCCATCCACAGCTCACTTCTGCCTTCCCCTCCACGGCTCACCTCTGTGTCTCCGCCCACAGCTCATTTCTGTGTCCCCACCTACAGCTCACCTCTGTGCCCCCGCCCACGGCTCACCTCTGTGTCCTCGTCCATGGCTCACCTCTGCCTTCCCATCCTCAGCTCACCTCTGTGTCCCCGCCCACGGCTCACCTCTCTGTCCCTGCCCACGGCTCTCCTCTGTGTCCCTGCCCATGGCTCACCTCTGCGTCCCCGTCCACGATTTTCCTCTGTGTCCCCGCCCACGGCTCACCTCTGCGTCCCCGCCCACGGCTCACCTCTGCGTACCCGACCACGGCTCACCTCTGCGTCCCCGCCCACGGCTCTCCTCTGTGTCCCCACCCATGGCTCACCTCTGTGTCCCCGCCCATGGCTCACCTCTGTGTCCCCGCCCACGGCTCACCTCTGTTTTCCCGCCCACGGCTCACCTCTCTGTCCCTGCCCACGGCTCTCCTCTGTGTCCCTGCCCATGGCTCACCTCTGCGTCCCCGTCCACGATTTTCCTCTGTGTCCCCGCCCACGGCTCACCTCTGCGTACCCGACCACGGCTCACCTCTCTGTCCCCGCCCACGGCTCTCCTCTGTGTCCCCACCCATGGCTCACCTCTGTGTCCCCGCCCACGGCTCACCTCTGTGTCCCCGCCCACGGCTCACCTCTCTGTCCCTGCCCACGGCTCTCCTCTGTGTCCCTGCCCATGGCTCACCTCTGCGTCCCCGTCCACGATTTTCCTCTGTGTCCCCGCCCACGGCTCACCTCTGCGTCCCCGCCCACGGCTCACCTCTGCGTACCCGACCACGGCTCACCTCTCTGTCCCCGCCCACGGCTCTCCTCTGTGTCCCCGCCCATGGCTCACCTCTGTGTCCCCGCCCACGGCTCATCTCTGTGTCCCCGCCCACGGCTCACCTCTGTGTCCCCGCCCACGGCTCACCTCTGCATTGCCATCCACGATTTTCCTCTGCGTCCCCGCCCACGGCTCACCTCTGTGTCCCCACCCATGGCTCACCTCTGCATTCCCATCCACGATTTTCCTCTGTGTCCCTGAGGGTCAGTGAGGTGATCTGCAGCATGTAGAGGAGTAGGAGCACTTAGCTCCACATGGCATCCTAAGTAGCCTGGGGGAGGGGCGCCACCCACCTAGACCTGCCCATGACATGGAGGCCTTGTTTAGGGAAGGAGGGCGGAGAGGAGTAGATCTGTACCCAGGAGAGCCAGCTGTAGACTTCCTGAGGTGGGGGGTAGGGTGGGTTTGCGAAAGGCCTTTGAGATCAGGTCTAGAGTTCCCTGAGTGAGGCTGTCCCCCTGGAGGGTCCCAGGAGAGGTTCACCTATGGAGGAGGTGACTGCAGAGATTCCATCTCAGTACTAATGATCCAGGGTGGAGAAAGACTGTGAAGAGTGAAATGGCTGCTTAAAGTGCTGCATATGCTTTCATATGTGACTACTGCAGACCGTCCACCAAATGTGAGTGACCCCGGAATGTCAAGTGACCCCAGAATGTAGGTCCATGTGATGTCATTTCCTGAATTCCATCAGTAAAGAAGTGCAGCAATTCTACTCGTGTGTGGACATTCCTTCCTTTGGGATATAGAGGTCTAATGTTGTGTGGAGGCTTCTGGCATGGAGCGCGGCACAAGATGGCGGAGGGGTCGGCCTCAGCAGGAGGGACAGTGTTTTAGGAGGATAGGAGCGGGGGTAGGGAACTTGTGCTTTTGGTGGTAATTCTAGCCAACCATGAAGCCCCCCTTACACACATGACCTAAAAACTGTAATAAAAATACTTCCCCTTTAAATCAGCATTCTGAATTCAGGACGGGGCTGAAAAGAAGAAATAAATAAATCGCCGGCGAGCCGATCGCGCTTCGTTTCTGGGGCTGGTTATGCCGGTACAATGAGAAGAATGCAAAAAATAAAAATTGAAATCATCTCCCAGAAGTATTGGAGACAAAAGCGAAGCGGCGGGAGGATTTCCGCGTATTACACGGAACTTCTCCCCAGACACTCGCCGTTCTCTGGAACCTCATCGCTAAATTAGCCACATCAAAGTCGCAGCGCCATGAACGGCTCTCTGGCGGAATCGTTCTTACGTGCGGCTCACAAATTCCGAACGCCGCTGGAGACGCGAAGCAAGCAAACCGGTCCTGGCGGAGATCCGTCGCCTAGACTTCGCTACTTTCTTTGCTTTTTATTTGTTACTTTTTAACCTCTTCTTGTAAATTGAGGACAGAAAATATAAAGCTTCTTTCACACCGAGAACGAAATCCTCACCGACTGTCGTCTCCCCGTACAGAATGATATATCGGTCTTCTCATTCACCTACAATCAATAATTACAGAGATGTTCATTCCTGATATTTTGGAACACCTGATCATCACCCAGGCGATCGTTGTAGAACATGGATAATAAATGAATCTCTACATCGAAAATAAGATATTCCAAGGAGGCGGGAGAACAATTAACATCTGATAATTAACACCCCCCTCCCCCCACAGCGCTCCCAGCTTCTCTCCTCTCCTTTCCTCTCCCGCTGGCTGCTGCAGGGGATTTCAGGATTGATACCGGAGGAAAGTACAGATAAATATGTCATTTACTGGCCTCTTCTGTTTCTGAAAGAACTCAGTGAGTGATCAGTACCAATCACTCACTGTGCACATTCATAACTGAAGCATAATAAACTGTGTTTGTGAATGAACAGGAAGCTCAGAATAGAGTACTTCCTATTCATTCAATGTCCAGTGCTGCATTGAGGCTGCAGAGAAAGGCACTGGGGACATTAGGAGTCTGTATAGACCCCGGATTTTTCACCAAAGCCCATTAACAGAGTTCCTAAAATAACTGTAAGAAAAAAAGAAACATAAAAAATAAAAAAATTAAATGAAAAATAAATAAAATAATCAAAAAAACAAAAACGGCTCACAACCACTGCTCTACTGACACCGTCCACTGCTCTACTGATACCGTCCACTGCTCTACTGACACCATCCACTGCTCTACTGACACCGTCCTCTGCCCTACTGACACCGTCCACTGCTCTACTGACACCGTCCACTGCTCTACTGACACCGTCCACTGCCCTACTGACACCGTCCACTGCTCTACTGACACCGTCCACTGCTCTACTGACACCGTCCACTGCTCTACTGATACCGTCCTCTGCTCTACTGACACCGTCCACTGCTCTACTGACACCGTCCACTGCTCTACTGACACCGTCCACTGCCCTACTGACACCGTCCACTGCCCTACTGACACCGTCCACTGCTCTACTGACACCGTCCACTGCTCTACTGACACCGTCCACTGCTCTACTGACACCGTCCACTGCTCTACTGACACCGTCCACTGCTCTACTGACACCGTCCACTGCTCTACTGACACCGTCCACTGCCCTACTGACACCATCCACTGCTCTACTGACACCGTCCACTGCCCTACTGACACCGTCCACTGCTCTACTGACACCGTCCACTGCTCTACTGACACCGTCCACTGCCCTACTGACACCGTCCACTGCTCTACTGACACCATCCACTGCTCTACTGACACCGTCCACTGCCCTACTGACACCGTCCACTGCTCTACTGACACCGTCCACTGCTCTACTGACACCGTCCACTGCCCTACTGACACCGTCCACTGCCCTACTGACACCATCTACTGCTCTACTGACACCGTCCACTGCTCTACTGATACCGTCCTCTGCTCTACTGACACCGTCCACTGCTCTACTGACACCGTCCACTGCTCTACTGACACCATCCACTGCTCTACTGACACCATCCACTGCCCTACTGACACCGTCCACTGCTCTACTGACACCATCCACTGCTCTACTGACACCATCCACTGCTCTACTGATACCGTCCTCTGCCCTACTGACACCGTCCACTGCTCTACTGACACCGTCCACTGCTCTACTGACACCGTCCACTGCTCTACTGATACCGTCCACTGCTCTACTGACACCGTCCTCTGCTCTACTGACACCGTCCACTGCTCTACTGACACCGTCCTCTGCTCTACTGACACCGTCCACTGCTCTACTGACACCATCCACTGCTCTACTGACACCGTCCACTGCTCTACTGACACCGTCCACTGCTCTACTGACACCGTCCTCTGCTCTACTGACACCGTCCACTGCTCTACTGACACCGTCCACTGCCCTACTGACACCGTCCACTGCTCTACTGACACCATCCACTGCTCTACTGATACCGTCCTCTGCCCTACTGACACCGTCCACTGCCCTACTGACACCATCTACTGCTCTACTGACACCGTCCACTGCCCTACTGACACCGTCCACTGCTCTACTGACACCGTCCACTGCTCTACTGACACCGTCCACTGCCCTACTGACACCGTCCACTGCTCTACTGATACCGTCCACTGCTCTACTGATACCGTCCTCTGCTCTACTGACACCGTCCTCTGCTCTACTGACACCATCTACTGCTCTACTGACACCGTCCACTGCCCTACTGACACCGTCCACTGCTCTACTGACACCGTCCACTGCTCTACTGACACCGTCCACTGCCCTACTGACACCGTCCACTGCTCTACTGATACCGTCCACTGCTCTACTGATACCGTCCTCTGCTCTACTGACACCGTCCTCTGCTCTACTGATACCGTCCTCTGCTCTACTGACACCATCTACTGCTCTACTGACACCATCTACTGCTCTACTGACACCATCCACTGCTCTACTGACACCATCCACTGCCCTACTGACACCGTCCACTGCTCTACTGACACCATCCACTGCTCTACTGACACCGTCCACTGCTCTACTGACACCGTCCACTGCTCTACTGACACCGTCCACTGCTCTACTGACACCGTCCACTGCTCTACTGACACCGTCCACTGCTCTACTGACACCATCCACTGCTCTACTGACACCGTCCACTGCTCTACTGACACCATCCACTGCCCTACTGACACCGTCCACTGCTCTACTGACACCATCCACTGCTCTACTGACACCATCCACTGCTCTACTGACACCGTCCACTGCTCTACTGACACCGTCCACTGCTCTACTGACACCGTCCACTGCTCTACTGACACCGTCCACTGCTCTACTGACACCGTCCACTGCTCTACTGACACCGTCCACTGCTCTACTGACACCGTCCACTGCTCTACTGACACCGTCCACTGCTCTACTGACACCGTCCACTGCCCTACTGACACCGTCCACTGCTCTACTGACACCGTCCACTGCTCTACTGACACCATCCACTGCTCTACTGACACCATCCACTGCCATCCTCCTGCCTTATATAAAGTAAGGCTGGCCATACATTATACAATTTTCTTGTACAACTTTCATTTAGATTTACCAAAACCATATAATACGAGGTCAAACCTAAACACTTTCAATTGGTATGCAATCAGACAGGCCCTTATACTACATAGTTAAAGGTAAATCTAAAGAAAATTGAATAAGAAAATTGTATGGTGTATGGCCAGCTTTACAATGTACAGTCTGATCACGAGGGGAGCCTGCAGCAGACTGATGCCATCATATAGGCCTAGGCAAAGTCACTGACTAGAGCTGAAGGACGGCTTTATAATATAAGGTGGAGCTCCTAGTGCTCTTTGTGATGACATGTGCGGGATTGAGGATGGGTTCCCACTGATGTGAATTGGATGCAGGTTCCCCCGCATCCAAATCACATGACAGGAGAGTGTGCGCGGCTTGCAATAGAGCCGGTTCACACATGTCTGGGGCGGCCGCAGTCCGCATTTGGAAAGAATCCTGTGCGTCTTTGGTTCAGATTCAGGTGCAAATTTGGGCAAAAATTTGTGAACAGGGATGCAGCGGACCCTCTGCTGTGAGCTGCAGCCGTGTGAACCCGGCCTTATCTGTAGAGATTTGAAAGGTGCCGGAAACCTCCACTTTCTAGTCTCTGAACTATGAAGGTCATGTGTCTCCTCCATGAGTCTCCTCTGTGCGTCTCCTCCATGCCTCTCCTCCATGCGTCTCCTCCATGCCTCTCCTCCATGCCTCTCCTCCATGAGTCTCCTCCATGTGTCTCCTCCATGAGTCTCCTCTGTGCGTCTCCTCCATGCGTCTCCTCCGTGCGACTCCTCCATGCCTCTCCTCCATGCCTCTCCTCCATGCCTCTCCTCCATGCCTCTCCTCCATGCCTCTCCTCCATGCGTCTCCTCCATGCCTCTCCTCCATGCCTCTCCTCCATGCCTCTCCTCCATGCCTCTCCTCCATGCCTCTCCTCCATGTCTCTCCTCCATGCCTCTCCTCCATGCGTCTCTTCCATGCGTCTCCTCCATGTGTCTCCTCCATGCCTCTCCTCCATGCGTCTCCTCCATGCGTCTCTTCCATGCGTCTCCTCCATGCGTCTCCTCCATGCCTCTCCTCCATGTCTCTCCTCCATGCTTCTCCTCCATGCGTCTCCTCCATGCCTCTCCTCCATGCTTCTCCTCCATGCGTCTCCTCCATGTGTCTCCTCCATGCGTCTCCTCCATGTGTCTCCTCCATGCGTCTCCTCCATGTGTCTCCTCCATGTGTCTCCTCCATGCGTCTCCTCCATGCATCTCTAGCACTCAGCACAGAACGAGTGGAATGTTTGATGACGCAATGGCGTTTGATCTTTCTGGACATTTTTGTGAAGTTGGCCAGGAGTGCAGATTTTTGGCGGTTTTCCTCGGTGGCGTTGGGCCGTTCAGATTGGGGCTCGGAGCTCCTCGTCGATTTTTTACATAAAACAAAGTTGTTTTTTGTCCTGGCGGGTGAGCCGGATGCCAGAACTGGCTCTAGCGGCGTCCTCCGTGGCTCTATTTGACGTGACGCAAAGTGACAGCTCTCAGATCAGGTTGTGAAGCGACTGGCAGCGATGGCGGTACGTGTCTCCTCTCATCATGGCGCTCCAAGGATGATGAAACGCTTCCTGTTCCACTGAAAGCAGCTGCGATACGGTGCGTGCGCCCGAGCCACGGGGGATGGGGGACATCATACTCCGCACGCTCTTACTTTTTGTACTCGTTTTCTTTCATTACATTTATAACTCAGGAATCTTATTGTAAAGCATTATTAGTATGAATAAAACTTTTTTTGTTAGTGTTGGAGAGTTGAAGAGTTGGGTTGAACACCCGGCCCCCCCGGTTCGGTTTGCACCAGAACCCCCGAACAGGGAAAAGTTTTGAACCGCACAGCAAACTCCATTGAGGTCTATGGGACCCAAACTTAAAAAATCAAAAGTCCCCATTTTGAAGGCTTAAATGCAAGTAATTGTCCATTAAAAGGGTATGGGGGTCCGGGTACTGCCCTGGGGGACATGTATCATTGCAAATTTTTTTTTTTAATCGTTTTTACAGGAGCAGTGATTTTAATGATGCTTAAAGTGCAACAAAAAAAAGAAAAATTCCTTTAACTATAGTGTCTGGAGGGTCCCCTTAGTCTGGCTGTAAAGTGGCACATCTGTACCATGTATAGAACCTGCTGCAGCAATAATAAAAAATTAAATAAATAAAACAAGCCTAATCACATTTGAATTGCCAGCAATCGAAAAATGTAAAAAAACAAACAAAAAAACGGCGGGCCTGGTATTCACTTTAAGGGGTCCCCCCCCAAAATCCATACCGGAGCCTTATCCGAGCATGCAGCCTGGCAGGTCCACAAACGGGGGGGGGGGGGCGCAAGTGAGCATCTCCCCCCCACCCTTCCTGAACCATACCAGGCCACATGCCCTCAACATGGTGGAAAGGGTGCTTTGGGGCATGTTGTCCCCATGTTGATGGGCCTCTTCCCCACAACCAAATTTACCAAAAAATTGTAAAAATAAATAAAAACAGGAGGCAGTTTTTGACAATTCCTTTATTAAATATTAAAAAAACAATGACCCCCCCGATGTAAACCCATTGTCAATCATGATGCCCGCTGCACCCGAAAAAAGAACAACGATCCGCTGTCAACTAAGGCTTACTGCCGAAAACCTGGCTTGACATTTGACAGTTCTTAAATAGGTAAGGGCGGGACCACCTGCCAATGTCACCCGGTGGCACCACCCCCTTGTGACGTCACCAACCCAGCATGCACCGGTCAGTGACATCACAAGGGGGGCTCCAAAGCACCCACTTCCCCCCCTCCGCCATGTTGAGGACATGTGGCCTGGTATGGTTGGGGGGGGGGTAGGAGGGATTTCCTCTCACTTCCTGTTGTGGCTATAGGACAGGAAGTGAAGGAAAATCTCCCCAATGGGGCACAGATAGCAATAAAAAAATCCAAAATCTGACAGGGGTTATAACCCCTTACTCTATACAAAATGAATAAAAAAAATGTTTTGCCTTTAGTTTGACTTTAAGATTTGTTTTACCTTCCATCATAAAGGGGTTAACAATAGTCCCCATTATAAATAATATACACCTGGCAGAGGGTCTGACCCTCCTCTACTCCGCCCAAAACAAAAAAGTTTCTCCTTCCCATCCCCCATGCGCTCTTCATATGATCCAGCCGATGGACTCCCACGTTTCCATCCTACCTGCGCTATCTGGAATATCCGATCGGTGACATATCTGCCGTCTCTGTTACTATTTATAATTTTTCTGCAGAGAATGTTTCCTCCTCTCCGGGAGGTGACGGCGCTCGCCGTACGCTCTGTTCCAGGATATGTGAAGGACGTGGAATCGTATTAATAGATCTTGCGGATAATTTATGTAAATGGAACTGGATTTTATTTAGAAGGAGAATCTTCTTCTGCAGATTGTCTACATTTCTGTTCCATAGCGTGACGTCCTTTCCAGTCTAATGGAGTTGCTGGGAACCTCGGGAGTCCTCTGCCAGCATTCCCTGGAGGCCAGGACACCTTCTTTTTTTAGTCCAAAATGATTTATTTGTGTAATATGTGCCCCGCCTCCTACCGTGTGGTGCCATAGCCATATACCTGATGAGTGATATTGCCCTTCCCCCAAGCTACCCCAGTGCCTGAAACAGAAGACTGTCCACACAGCCAGTGGTGGGTCCTCTGCCTCATCTTCTTAAATTGGGGAGCAGGTTGTCCTCTCAACCAATACACGGCTGTAGGTCCTGCTGGATTCTGAGTGCTGTTCACAATATGCTTCCACCCTTGGTGATCGTTTGTGATATTCCTGGCCACTGTATTAGTCATTCGTTGGCTCCTTAAGTCTTCTTCGATGCGTTTGAGCCATGTTTTCTTTGGCGCCATTCGTTGATCACTCCAGTGGACAGGACGCTCCCACCAGAAGAGTTTGCATGGTGTTCCTTCTGCAAATGTGGCTGAGCCATTCTGCGATTTGGGATTCATTCTTCGACTGAAGATTGATGGTCACAACATGTCCCAATTGTCTGGTTCCAACGGTGATTGTGAAGATACATTGCCAAGCCAAAACTCTGCCTGCCGGTGGCTGGACTGAGGCTTTTCATACACTATATGTATACTTACCAACATTATGGTCCTACATCCCGGGCCATTGTTAACTCCACCCACTGGCTGCATTTGGTCCAGCCATTTTCTGGGAGAACACACCCAAATAATTCCTACTTTACAGGTTGGTCCTATCCAAACCAGGCCTCTAAATATGTGGGGACCACCGATCATACCTACTTTATGGGTTGTCCTGCCAAGACCATACCTCAAAATATATGGGGTCCGCCCACCCACAGCCCCATCCCTGCAAATGAGGACTTTTTGATCTACTGGGCAAGTGCAGTAACTCACATAAGGTTGATTCTATGATCCTGGGACGTGGCAGGGGACACAACATCGGTGGTACAGAGGACCAAGAATGAGAGATTGTCCCAGAAAATCCAGCACATTTGGCTTGTATATGTTGTAATATATTGGCCAATTTCTGTATAATATTGTATTGGAGTGCCATGCTGACCAGAAATTCAGTTGCATTGTCCAACTGAATTTTAACAGCTGAAGACTCTTTGATGTGTTAATCTTATGCAAGTCTATTTGAACATCTCAAAGGGTATTCAGGTGGTATACACATATCTAAAGGGGACTTGTTGATGTTGATATGCGGGAGTGAAAATTGGGGTGGTTCACGGCTGTTCACGGCTGGGGGTTGTTGTCTGTTTGAAAGACTAAAGCTAATCAAAGTCCTAAATTGAAACGGCCAATCAAATTGCTCAGCCATTCAATGCCTGGTGAATATAACACGGCATTCAGTCTATAGGTTTAGTAAGTGAGGCTTGTCTGTATGGGGGGAGTGAGGCTCGTCTGTGTATGAGGGAGGCTTGTCTGTGCATGGCTGGGAAGACTGAATTATATGGGAAGACTGAATTATATGGGAAGACTGAATAATATGGGTCTCTGAATTATATTTCCTCTGTCGGATTTCTTTGTCATCTGTGGACTTTGGACTTTGTTCTGTGTTGGAAGTCAATAAAGTGCATCTCTCTGGAAGAATTGGGTTGCTGCGGAAGAGTACTTACATCATCATCATTATAATACCTAAATATTAATTATCATACCCACTCTACATCATATCACCCACAATATTATACCCGATCACTACAGTATGTATATGTCCAAGAGTTTTTGGACACCTGACCATCACACCTCTATGAACTTGTTGGATATCCCATTCCAAAATCATTGCTCTTTATATGGAGTTTCCCCCTTCCTCCTGTGGTGATTAATATAGTGTTGCCTCCCGATTTGTGGTTATAATATCCTCCACTCTTCTGGGAAGGCTTTCTACAAGATTTTGGAGGGCGTCTGTGGGAATTTATGTCCATTTGTGAGGCCAGGTACTGATGTTGGATGAATAGACCTGACTCACAATCTGCATTCCATCCCAAAGGTAATCAGTTGGGGTGAGGTCAGGGCTCTGTACAGGACACTCCAGTTCCTCCACACCAAATTGGTCACCCCATGTCTTTATGGATCTGGTCCAAACTAGTCACACCATGTCTTTATGGATCTGGTCCAAACTAATCACACCATGTCTTTATGGATCTGATCCAAACTGGTCACCCCATGTCTTTATGGATCTGGTCCAAACTGGTCATCCCATGACTTTATGGATCTGGTCCAAATTGGTCACCCCATGTCTTTATGGATCTGGTCCAAACTGGTCACCCCATGTCTTTGTGAATCTGGTCCAAACTGGTCACACCATGTCTTTATGGATCTGGTCCAAACTGGTCACCATGTCTTTGTGGATCTGGTCCAAACTGGTCACACCATGTCTTTATGGATCTGGTCCAAACTAATCACACCATGTCTTTATGGATCTGTCTTTGTACACGGGGAGCAACAGTCATGCTGAAACACTAAAGGGTCTTCACCAAACTGTTACCACAAGGTTGGAAGAGCACAATTGTCTCCAATGTCTTTGTATGATGGAGGATTACCAGGACCCTTCACTGGAGACACCTGATCTCCATCACTGAGGGGGGTTCACATACTATTGACCATTCATTGTGTCACAATAAATGTTGACGTTTCGTAGTTTTATCTTTTTGCTGTATTTCGGGTCAGCTGTGAACGTCGCTCTGAAAATGCGCAGCGCCGGCTCACAGAACGGAAAAGATAAGGGAACTGTAATTTAGTGAAGTACAGAGGGAAGTCACAGAGATGATTTATAGTCATACAGAAATCTCCTCATTTCTTCTTAAATAAATGATAGAATAACGGCATTAGAAGAGTTCTTCATGAGCAAAAATGATTCTGAAAATAGAAATGGTTCCATCGCTCACATGCAAATCTCCTCTGGGATCAGGCCCCCCCCCCAGTAAATCCTCCCTCCGGCCCCCCCTTCAGTCTTCTTGCACAGGTGTACCGCCTCCTCTCCTGGAATGAAATGGCTTCCTCTGATTTTACTGCACACTGTGAGCTTCTCACAATGTGCATTAGAAGCTGCAGCAAGTCAGATAGAGCCCCGCCTCATTTCCTGGCTGGAGGGCTTCCAGCATCATCTAGCCCAGTCTTTCTCAACCTTTTCACCCCAGAGGAACCCTTGAAATCTTGTCCAGGTCTTGAGGAACCCTTACTACTTGGGTGTCATTGAAAAAAAAATGCCCTTTAAGTTTGTGGCCATGCGGAATAAGGCAGTCCTTACAGTGGTTGTCAAAATGCAATCCCTACGGGTGGCGTAAAAGCTTGTTAGCTTCATGCAAGTGGTGCTGACCCCAGAACTATGCCGACATCTTAAGATAGGAGGTCAATCAGCCACAGCTCGAGGAACCCCTAGCAACCTTTGGAGGAACCCCAGGAATCCAAGGAACCCCTAGCAACCTTTGGAGGAACCCCAGGAATCCAAGGAACCCCTAGCAACCTTTGGAGGAACCCCAGGAATCCAAGGAACCCCTAGCAACCTTTGGAGGAACCCCAGGAATCCCTAGCAACCTTTGGAGAAACCCCAGGAATCCAAGGAACCCCTAGCAACCTTTGGAGGAACCCCAGGAATCCAAGGAACCCCTAGCAACCTTTGGAGGAACCCCAGGAATCCAAGGAACCCCTAGCAACCTTTGGAGGAACCCCAGGAATCCAAGGAACCCCTAGCAACCTTTGGAGGAACCCCAGGAATCCCTAGCAACCTTTGGAGAAACCCCAGGAATCCAAGGAACCCCTAGCAACCTTTGGAGGAACCCCAGGAATCCAAGGAACCCCTAGCAACCTTTGGAGGAACCCCAGGAATCCAAGGAACCCCTAGCAACCTTTGGAGGAACCCCAGGAATCCAAGGAACCCCTAGCAACCTTTGGAGGAACCCCAGGAATCCCTAGCAACCTTTGGAGAAACCCCAGGAATCCAAGGAACCCCTAGCAACCTTTGGAGAAACCCCAGGAATCCAAGGAACCCCTAGCAACCTTTGGAGGAACCCCAGGAATCCAAGGAACCCCTAGCAACCTTTGGAGGAACCCCAGGAATCCAAGGAACCCCTAGCAACATTTGGAGGAACCCCAGGAATCCAAGGAACCCCTAGCAACCTTTGGAGGAACCCCAGGAATCCAAGGAACCCCTAGCAACCTTTGGAGGAACCCCAGGAATCCAAGGAACCCCTAGCAACCTTTGGAGGAACCCCAGGAATCCCTAGCAACCTTTGGAGAAACCCCAGGAATCCAAGGAACCCCTAGCAACCTTTGGAGAAACCCCAGGAATCCAAGGAACCCCTAGCAACCTTTGGAGGAACCCCAGGAATCCAAGGAACCCCTAGCAACCTTTGGAGGAACCCCAGGAATCCAAGGAACCCCTAGCAACCTTTGGAGGAACCCCAGGAATCCAAGGAACCCCTAGCAACCTTTGGAGGAACCCCAGGAATCCAAGGAACCCCTAGCAACCTTTGGAGGAACCCCAGGAATCCCTAGCAACCTTTGGAGAAACCCCAGGAATCCAAGGAACCCCTAGCAACCTTTGGAGAAACCCCAGGAATCCAAGGAACCCCTAGCAACCTTTGGAGGAACCCCAGGAATCCAAGGAACCCCTAGCAACCTTTGGAGGAACCCCAGGAATCCAAGGAACCCCTAGCAACCTTTGGAGGAACCCCAGGAATCCAAGGAACCCCTAGCAACCTTTGGAGGAACCCCAGGAATCCAAGGAACCCCTAGCAACCTTTGGAGGAACCCCAGGAATCCAAGGAACCCCTAGCAACCTTTGGAGGAACCCCAGGAATCCCTAGCAACCTTTGGAGAAACCCCAGGAATCCAAGGAACCCCTAGCAACCTTTGGAGAAACCCCAGGAATCCAAGGAACCCCTAGCAACCTTTGGAGGAACCCCAGGAATCCAAGGAACCCCTAGCAACCTTTGGAGGAACCCCAGGAATCCAAGGAACCCCTAGCAACCTTTGGAGGAACCCCAGGAATCCAAGGAACCCCTAGCAACCTTTGGAGGAACCCTGGTTGAGAATGGCTGATCTAGCCCTTTCCTCCCCCAGCCTGACCCGCCCCTTTTATTGGATTTCAGATATCTTCATCATGGATAGCCTAGGTCTCCGCCCACACCCAACTGTGCTCCTCCGCATTGCCACCCAATGGAGACTATAAATGACTGCAACAAAAGCCACCCAGACATGGTCCACAAATGTCCCCATCAGGAATTCTGTCCTGAAAACTGCCACGTGGCCATCGCTGGGGGTGCAAATGGCTGCAAAGAGGCTTCAGGAGATCAGCAGCACTGAAAGAAAGGATGGAATACAATTACTTACACTATTAATTAGGAGGAAAAGACGTAGCAAACCGATACAATGTCCTCCTGTTCTGGTTTCTATAAATGTCATTCAGGTCAGATATATATATTTATATTCTTACCGGCTTCTGTTCTGTAGATAACAGATAAAAGGTCAGATTAGCTTCAGATTGTTTTTTTTTTTCCCCCAAGTGGGAGATTTCCTGGAAAACAAAAGCCCCCCTCACACAACCTCTGGACCGTAATAATAAATACACATGACAGCTGCGAGCGCACACAGAGTTACAGGACGGAGTTCCCCACCGGGCGGCCGCCCCTCCCCCCCTCCTCCCCGCTTCACCGCCATTAATCATCGCGCCGCGCTTTATTCATCCCGACAAATTCTGTAATTATTCCAGCAAGGTCTCCATGGCAAACCTCTCCGCGCTGGACGCCAAAATCTCAGGAATCTCCAGACAAAAGTCCCTCCAGGATCCAAAGTATTGTCTGCTCCTTCCCCAGGAGAGGGGCGACGCGTTTCCTGAGAGACGCGTTAACGGAGAAAAAAACTGCGGCGGAGACGCCGCCAATCATTATAATATTACATAAACAAAACAATGGCGCTCTTTGTAAATAAGATCCTTGTTTTCAACCTTTTTTCATCTCAACGCTGCTGATCTCCTGCAGCCTCTTTGCATTCACTTCCTGTCTACATGAACCCCCCCCCTCCCCCCGGTGATGAATGAACGGCGTTTCTCAGGGCGGGTTTCCTGATGGTGACAACACCGGACCACCTCTGTGACATGTGTGCTGAAAAAGGCTCTATTGGAAGCCCATGTGACGGGTGACAACGCAGGAGGGAGGCAGACAGAGCGTTGTCACCCTATAACAGGAAGTTCCCGAACAAAGACCTTCATGGCGGGATCACCACTTCTCGCCTGTAGGACGTCCTGGAACTTGAAGCTACAGGAATCCTTTCTCAGCCGGCGATTCCCTACAATGGAAAAGCCATCCTAGCGCCTGATTAGCTGCTGGTAGACATTCGTGTTTTAACACGTTTTCAACAAATTAGTTAATTATGAAATATCCGAATTAACAAAAAACTGTTTAACAAATTTTTCTGAATATTCATAAATATTCGAAAATTTAAAAATGTAAAAAAATTTTTTTAAAAATTTGAAAATTCAAAAATTCTTAAAAATTAGAAAAGTAGAATATTCATAAATTCGAAAATCCAAAAACCTGAAAATTCAGAAATCTGACTATTAAATTATAGGTATTGGAATTTCCTTTCAAATTTGGCTGTTAGTGAACGTAACGAATACGAATTTATCCGAAGTTCTGAATTATCCAAAATAACGAATGCCGCATCTAAACAAATAGAACATAACAAATTAATAATAATAAATAGCAATAATAATAAAAAAAGTGTTTTATTTATAATTATTTATTATTCATTTGTTCCGTTCCATTTGTTTAGATACGACATTCATCATTTCAGATAATTCGTAACTTCAGATAAATTTGTATTCATTACTAACGAATTGTTCACTAACAGCCAAATTTGAAAGGAAATTCCACTACCTATAATTTAATAGTTAGTTATTATTTAGAATTTTTGGATTTTTTTTCTTATTTTCAAATTTTCGAATTTACAAATTTTGGAATTTACGAATTTACGCATTTTCAAATTTATGAACCTACGAATTTACGCATTTACGAATTTTTGAATTGCGATTATAACAAATGACCTGAAAAACAGAAAAAATAAATAAAAATAAATGAAGCGAAAATTAAAACAAACACATTTTTTTGGCAGTGCACATGTCTAGTTGCTGGATTGCTTTTACAGGCAGCAGAAGAGGATGTTCAAGGGACGATGTAAAAATAAAAAACAAAAATAAAATAAATAATACATTTTTTTTAAAGGGAGAGTGTAAAAAAATAAAAATAAAATAAATAATAAAAAAAACAAAAGGGACGGTGTAAAAATAAAAAAACAAAAAATAAAATGAACAATAAAAAAAAAAAAATTAAAGGGGTGGTGTAAAAAATGATATAAAATAAAATAAATAATAAAAAAAAAATTCAAAGGACGGTGTAAAAAATAAATAAATAATTTAAAAAATGAAAGGGACGGTGTAAAAATTAAATAAATAATAATAAAAATGTTTTTAAAGTGCCCTAGTTTCTTCCTCTTTTGCTGGTGAGCAGGAGCAAACACATTTGTAAGTTGCGCCCACATATGTAAACGGTGTTCGCACCATACATGTGAGGTATCACCGCGAACGATATAGTAAGAGCAATAATTCTAGCGCTAGACCTCTTCTGTACCTCTAAACAGGTAACCTGTAAAAAAAAAAATTCAAGTGTCGCCTATGGAGATTTTTAAGTACCGTAGTTTGTCGCCATTCCACGAGTATATGCAATTTTAAAGCGTGACATTTTTTCGGTATCTTTTTTTCTCGCTGTACAGACGGCATCTTTTATATTTTACCAAAAAATTGGGATATATAGTGTGTTTTTTTTGCATTAAAAAGTGTATTTTTCCCAAAAATATTGTGTTTAAAAACATACTGTGTGACATCAAAAATTGCAACACCCACCATTTTATTCTCTATAGCAGTGATGGAGAACCTCGGCACTCCAGATGTTTTGCAACTACATTTCCCATCATGCTCTGGCACTCTGCGGTGTAGTTGAGCATCATGGGAAATGTAGTTCCAAAACATCTGGAGTGCCGAGGTTCACCATCACTGCTCTGGGTTCTCTGCTGAAAAAAATAATTATAATTTTTGGGGGTTCTGAGTAATTTTCTAGCAAACAAAAAGATGATTTTTACACGTAGGAGAGAAATGTCAGAATTGGCCTGGGTGCGAAGTGGTGGATGGAAGTTGCAGCTGACCAAGCCTATGTTATGCTCGCAGTCTCCACAAGGGGGCACATGTGACGGGGTGACAACGCAAGTGCACAGCTTGGGGACAGTTGTCACCTACAACAGGAAGTTCCTGAACAAGGGCCTCCATGGCGGGATCACCAGGGATTAGTTGATGAAAAGGTGAAGATTTGATCTGATCTACACGACATGTTACATCTTCTATGAGCGTTTAGTGATTGGGTACTCACCGCCCACTTCCTACAATTTCCTGATCATGTGATTGGCTGTCATGGCAGCCTGTCCCGCTATGAACGTCAGTGACAGCTCGGTCAGTGTGCAGTGAGCGCGCTCTCAGTACAGAACCTCTATGGCCAAGCCCAGGGGATGGGACGAAACGCATCAGTGGAACAGAATCGGGAGCTGTCAGTGACAGCTCTGTCAGAACGCTGGTAGCATGCAGAGAGCTCTCAGCACAGAACAGCGGTACTCTATTATATGTGGCAGCTCACCCGCCATCTTGCTGGATATACGCGTGACGCCGGCGGGAAGGGGTAGAATCAGGTGGAGCCATAAAGGGTGCCGTGGTTTGAGATTGACCAATGTGGGGGGCACAGATGGCAGCCATTCCGGCGGAATCCTGACGTATCCAATCGGGTTCCCCCCGTCTCTGGTGAGGACGGCACCCCCACCCCCGTCTTCCCGGATACAGGCTGTATTTTTAGCTGCTGAATATTGATGTCAGACTAATATCCACATTAGAGAGGCAATTAACATGGAAACAAATAACGAGCTGCCTAATTAGCCGGAACCGGAGCCAGGAACGCGCTGCCTCCTCGCGGCTCCGGAGAGTGTCGGCAACGCAGCCAATGGATGGCGGCAGGGAAAGACCTACGAAACAGACGATCGGCTCCCGGCAATGACTTCCTCCGAGATACAAAATATACTGAGACCCGCGCTGGACGCCTGTGATTATTATTATATATTTATATAGCTCTGACATATACCACAGTGCTGTACAGAGATCACTGAGCCAATCACATCAGTCTCTGTACCAGAGGAGCTTACACTCTAATGTCCCCTCCCCCCACAGTCACATCAGTCTCTATACAGAGGAGCTTACACTCTAATGTCCCCTCCCCCACAGTCACATCAGTCTCTGTACAGAGGAGCTTACACTCTAATGTCCCCTCCCCCACAGTCACATCAGTCTCTATACAGAGGAGCTTACACTCTAATGTCCCCTCCCCGCACACATCAGTCTCTGTACAGAGGAGCTTACACTCTAATGTCCCCTCCCCCCACAGTCACATCAGTCTCTATACAGAGGAGCTTACACTCTAATGTCCCCTCCCCCACAGTCACATCAGTCTCTATACAGAGGAGCTTACACTCTAATGTCCCCTCCCCCCACAGTCACATCAGTCTCTGTACAGAGGAGCTTACACTCTAATGTCCCCTCCCCCACAGTCACATCAATCTCTATACAGAGGAGCTTACACTCTAATGTCCCCTCCCCCACAGTCACATCAGTCTCTGTACAGAGGAGCTTACACTCTAATGTCCCTTCCCCCACAGTCACATCAGTCTCTGTACAGAGGAGCTTACACTCTAATGTCCCCTCCCCCACAGTCACATCAGTCTCTATACAGAGGAGCTTACACTCTAATGTCCCCTCCCCCCACAGTCACATCATTCTCTGTACAGAGGAGCTTACACTCTAATGTCCCCTCCCCCCACACATCAGTCTCTATACAGAGGAGCTTACACTCTAATGTCCCCTCCCCCACAGTCACATCAGTCTCTATACAGAGGAGCTTACACTCTAATGTCCCCTCCCCCCACAGTCACATCAGTCTCTATACAGAGGAGCTTACACTCTAATGTCCCCTCCCCCCACAGTCACATCAGTCTCTATACAGAGGAGCTTACACTCTAATGTCCCCTCCCCCCACAGTCACATCAGTCTCTATACAGAGGAGCTTACACTCTAATGTCCCCTCCCCCACAGTCACATCAGTCTCTGTACAGAGGAGCTTACACTCTAATGTCCCCTCCCCCACAGTCACATCAGTCTCTATACAGAGGAGCTTACACTCTAATGTCCCCTCCCCCCACAGTCACATCAGTCTCTATACAGAGGAGCTTACACTCTAATGTCCCCTCCCCCCACAGTCACATCAGTCTCTATACAGAGGAGCTTACACTCTAATGTCCCCTCCCCCACAGTCACATCAGTCTCTATACAGAGGAGCTTACACTCTAATGTCCCCTCCCCCCACAGTCACATCAGTCTCTATACAGAGGAGCTTACACTCTAATGTCCCCTCCCCCCACAGTCACATCAGTCTCTATACAGAGGAGCTTACACTCTAATGTCCCCTCCCCCACAGTCACATCAGTCTCTATACAGAGGAGCTTACACTCTAATGTCCCCTCCCCCCACAGTCACATCAGTCTCTGTACAGAGGAGCTTACACTCTAATGTCCCCTCCCCCCACAGTCACATCAGTCTCTATACAGAGGAGCTTACACTCTAATGTCCCCTCCCCGCACACATCAGTCTCTGTACAGAGGAGCTTACACTCTAATGTCCCCTCCCCCCACAGTCACATCAGTCTCTATACAGAGGAGCTTACACTCTAATGTCCCCTCCCCCACAGTCACATCAGTCTCTGTACAGAGGAGCTTACACTCTAATGTCCCCTCCCCCACAGTCACATCAGTCTCTATACAGAGGAGCTTACACTCTAATGTCCCCTCCCCCACAGTCACATCAGTCTCTGTACAGAGGAGCTTACACTCTAATGTCCCCTCCCCCCACAGTCACATCAGTCTCTATACAGAGGAGCTTACACTCTAATGTCCCCTCCCCCCACAGTCACATCAGTCTCTATACAGAGGAGCTTACACTCTAATGTCCCCTCCCCCCACAGTCACATCAGTCTCTATACAGAGGAGCTTACACTCTAATGTCCCCCCCCCCCACAGTCACATCAGTCTCTGTACAGAGGAGCTTACACTCTAATGTCCCCTCCCCCCACAGTCACATCAGTCTCTATACAGAGGAGCTTACACTCTAATGTCCCTCCCCCCACAGTCACATCAGTCTCTATACAGAGGAGCTTACACTCTAATGTCCCCACCCCCACAGTCACATCAGTCTCTGTACAGAGGAGCTTACACTCTAATGTCCCCTCCCCCACAGTCACTTCAGTCTCTATACAGAGGAGCTTACACTCTAATGTCCCCTCCCCCCACAGTCACATCACTCTCTGTACAGAGGAGCTTACACTCTAATGTCCCCTCCCCCCACAGTCACATCAGTCTCTGTACAGAGGAGCTTACACTCTAATGTCCCCTCCCCCCACAGTCACATCAGTCTCTATACAGAGGAGCTTACACTCTAATGTCCCCTCCCCCACAGTCACATCAGTCTCTGTACAGAGGAGCTTACACTCTAATGTCCCCTCCCCCCCCAGTCACATCAGTCTCTATACAGAGGAGCTTACACTCTAATGTCCCCTCCCCCCACAGTCACATCAGTCTCTATACAGAGGAGCTTACACTCTAATGTCTCCTCCCCCACAGTCACATCAGTCTCTGTACAGAGGAGCTTACACTCTAATGTCCCCTCCCCCCACAGTCACATCAGTCTCTGTACAGAGGAGCTTACACTCTAATGTCCCCTCCCCCACAGTCACATCAGTCTCTATACAGAGGAGCTTACACTCTAATGTCCCCTCCCCCACAGTCACATCAGTCTCTATACAGAGGAGCTTACACTCTAATGTCCCCTCCCCCACAGTCACTTCAGTCTCTATACAGAGGAGCTTACACTCTAATGTCCCCTCCCCCACAGTCACATCAGTCTCTGTACAGAGGAGCTTACACTCTAATGTCCCCTCCCCCACAGTCACATCAGTCTCTGTACAGAGGAGCTTACACTCTAATGTCCCCTCCCCCCACAGTCACATCAGTCTCTATACAGAGGAGCTTACACTCTAATGTCCCCTCCCCCCACAGTCACATCAGTCTCTGTACAGAGGAGCTTACACTCTAATGTCCCCTCCCCCACAGTCACATCAGTCTCTATACAGAGGAGCTTACACTCTAATGTCCCCTCCCCCACAGGCACATCAGTCTCTGTACAGAGGAGCTTACACTCTAATGTCCCCTCCCCCACAGTCACATCAGTCTCTATACAGAGGAGCTTACACTCTAATGTCCCCTCCCCCACAGTCACATCAGTCTCTATACAGAGGAGCTTACACTCTAATGTCCCCTCCCCCACAGTCACTTCAGTCTCTATACAGAGGAGCTTACACTCTAATGTCCCCTCCCCCCCCACAGTCACATCAGTCTCTGTACAGAGGAGCTTACACTCTAATGTCCCCTCCCCCCACACATCAGTCTCTATACAGAGGAGCTTACACTCTAATGTCCCCTCCCCCACAGTCACATCAGTCTCTGTACAGAGGAGCTTACACTCTAATGTCCCCTCCCCCCAGATGAGTCCCTCCCCCCCGCAGTGTGACATCAGTGTGAGGGATGGATCGGCGGGGGATGGAGGGATTGCTGAGTCGGATGCGGCTCTGAGCGGCACATTCTGGGAAGGAATTGTTCGGTCAGCAGTGCCCCACCCACTTCCCACATGGCCAGAAACTCTACTATTACAGGAAAGTGATAACATGAAAACCTCACCTACATACACCGGGGCATTGAGGGTCCCCATCAGAGCCCCCTTACATCAGAGTCCCCATCAGAGCCCCCCTTACATCAGAGTCGTCATCAGAGCCCCCCTTACATCAGAGTCCCCATACATCAGAGTCCCCATCAGAGCCCCCTTACATCAGAGTCCCCATACATCAGGGTCCCCATCAGAGCCCCCCTTACATCAGAGTCCCCATCAGAGCCCCCTTACATCAGAGTCCCCATACATCAGGGTCCCCATCAGAGCCCCCCTTACATCAGAGTCCCCATCAGAGCCCCCCTTACATCAGAGTCCCCATCAGAGCTCCCCCTTACATCAGAGTCCCCATGAGAGCTCCCCCTACATCAGGGTCCCCATCAGAGACCCTCCTGACATCAGGGTCCCCATCAGAGCCCCCCCTTACAGCAGGGTCCCCATCAGAAATCCCTCTCTTTACATCAGGCTCCCCATCTGAGTCCCCTCTTAGAGTCATCACTAGAGTCCCCTCTTACATCAGAGTCTCCCTATGCATCAGTGTCCCTATACAGGTTTTATGTATTACCTTGGGGGAGATGCAGATTAGAATACAATCACTGAGCAGCAGATGATCTCACCTGTCATGTATTTCAGTTATCCTGCAAACCTGGCCTGTTAGTGGACAGGAGATGATGACCACTGTTGTAGAGGACCACATGTGGCCCTTGGGTGGTATTTTGGTGAGGAGTCTAGCAGTCGGCGATGAAGGCGGAGTGCCCCTTAATGCTGAGACGGAGCGCTTAGAGAAGGGTGCAGCTTTTCCAATAGTTCCCTTCACATAATACTAATATACCTATCAATACAATTTATTGATCCTTCCTCTTCATTATCTTCTACAGCTGGAACTGACTGGTGCTGCATCGCCCTCTGCTGGTCATTGCTGGAAAACCGCTTGAATCGGCCAATCCTCCCAACATAGGATGTAAATGGCGCTGACATTGTCCGCAGCGCTGTACAAAGTGAGGACACATTGGAGCATTTAATAATGTCAGCATTAAAGACAAATTATATCCAAAACCAGAAATGTCATATACCAATCATTAGACGTGGCGGCTGCATGCCTTATTATTTTTTTAGGCTTTCCCCCTCTGTTTTCACCTGGTGATCCTACCAGTAACAGACCTCCTGTATTAGAGCGCCCCCCCCCCCCCCCCCCACTCTGGAGGAAAGAGCAAAGGGGGCACGGCAGACAGCAGCATTATCAGTCTGGGGGGAGGGGAGTGTAAGATGAATTAGCAGATTTAGATACACTAACACATCGAAGCCAAACTCCAACTCAGACTTTATAATCACTTCCAGTTTTCTTCTTTTTGGGATAATAAAAGTTTCCTTTTGGGTTTATCAGTCAATCATTTGTGTTGTACTGTTGCTGCCACCTAGTGAAGGTAATTGGGTATTGTAATGATAAATGTCATAATTATAAACAATAATAATAAACAACAATATTGAATGTAATAATAATAAAGCTGATATATTATATAATATGTTTTATCTTAACAATAATATTGTATTCAGTGATGATAATAATAATAATAATAATTACAGGGGTGTCAGTACTGTGGTTCCATGCTCCGCCCTCTACAACAACACTGCTGAGCTCCTATTGGTCGGAGGCTGCTAGAGAGGAGAGTATAATACCTCTTCCTTATAACTGGTGGGGGGCCTGTGAGGCAAAACATCCCGAGAGCCAATCAACACGCTGATGCTTAACACAGAGGACCTGAAAAGTTTATACAGTGGGGGAGGGGGTGGAATTGAAAATTCTTCATTCTTAAAAATTTTTGTAAAAAAACATCTTTTTAATTGTGTTTCAATTGTTAGTCCTGAAGAAGGGGAAAACCCCTCCCCCCAAAATGCATTTGCTGTATTTTTTGCCACAGATCAGCAGCAAGGCTCCTCTGTCACTTGTAGTTCTACACACACATGGTCTGGTCTTATCTCCTTGCTGCAGTCACTATATCTGGTCTCCCCAGGACTCTGCACTCACTATATCTGATCTCCCCAGGACTCTGCACTCACTATATCTGATCTCCCCGGGACTCTGCACTCACTATATCTGATCTCCCCAGGACTCTGCACTCACTATATCTGATCTCCCCGGGACTCTGCACTCACTATATCTGATCTCCCCAGGACTCTGCACTCACTATATCTGATCTCCCCAGGACTCTGCATTCACTATATCTGATCTCCCCAGGACTCTGCATTCACTATATCTGGTCTCCCCAGGACCCTGCATTCACTATATCTGGTCTCCCCAGGACTCTGCAGTCACTATATCTGATCTCCCCAGGACTCTGCATTCACTATATCTGGTCTCCCCAGGACTCTGCATTCACTATATCTGGTCTCCCCAGGACCCTGCATTCACTATATCTGGTCTCCCCAGGACTCTGCAGTCACTATATCTGATCTCCCCAGGACTCTGCAGTCACTATATCTGATCTCCCCAGGACTCTGCATTCACTATATCTGGTCTCCCCAGGAGCCTGCATTCACTATATCTGATCTCCCCAGGACTCTGCACTCACTATATCTGATCTCCCCAGGACTCTGCATTCACTATATCTGATCTCCCCAGGAGCCTGCATTCACTATATCTGCTCTTCCCAGGACTCTGCATTCACTATATCTGCTCTCCCCAGGACTCTGCAGTCACTATATCTGGTCTCCCCAGGAGCCTGTATTCACTATATCTGATCTCCCCAGGAGCCTGTATTCACTATATCTGATCTCCCCAGGAGCCTGCAGTCACTATATCTGGTCTCCCCAGGACTCTGCATTCACTATATCTGCTCTCCCTAGGAGCCTGCATTCACTATATCTGGTCTCCCCAGGACTCTGCATATACTATATCTGGTCTCCCCAGGACTCTGCATTCACTATATCTGCTCTCCCCAGGACCCTGCATTCACTATATCTGATCTCCCCAGGACTCTGCATTCTCTATATCTGATCTCCCCAGGACTCTGCATTCACTATATCTGATCTCCCCAGGACTCTGCATTCACTATATCTGATCTCCCCAGGAGCCTGCATTCACTATATCTGGTCTCCCCAGGACTCTGCATTCACTATATCTGATCTCCCCAGGAGCCTGCAGTCACTATATCTGGTCCCCCCAGGACTCTGCATTCACTATATCTGATCTCCCCAGGACTCTGCATTCACTATATCTGATCTCCCCAGGACTCTGCATTCACTATATCTGATCTCCCCAGGACTCTGCATTCTCTATATCTGATCTCCCCAGGACTCTGCATTCACTATATCTGATCTCCCCAGGACTCTGCATTCACTATATCTGATCTCCCCAGGAGCCTGCATTCACTATATCTGGTCTCCCCAGGACTCTGCATTCACTATATCTGATCTCCCCAGGACTCTGCATTCACTATATCTGATCTCCCCAGGAGCCTGCATTCACTATATCTGGTCTCCCCAGGACTCTGCATTCACTATATCTGATCTCCTCAGGAGCCTGCACTCACTATATCTGACCCCCCCACCCCCACCCCCAGGAGCCTGTATTCACTATATCTTTTTTTTTTTTTTGAAGCACATGATTAGAGCCTGAGGTTCTAATTGGCTTCAAAAAGGGTGGGCAGAGAACTGCGCCCCAAGCCCACCCACTTGTGACATCCGCTATTGTCGTCCCTGGTGGGGGAGGAGTGGAGGGTTTGTTTGCCCCCCCAATTAAAAATGGAGCACCATCCACCAATGATCCTTTATATCTTTTGGACACTGATCGCACTTTATGGACTGTTTGTGGATTGCTATAAGGTCACATATTACATCTACAGAATCTACTTTTTATAGACATTTATGTTTCTATAATTGATATTTTGTAGCGCTGCACTTTTCACAACAGTTTTACATGAAAGTCACACCGACATGATATGCATGCAACTTGTGTGCAACTTTGGAGAGCAGAAACAATCACATCGGTCAAAGCCGAAGTGGCAACAAAGCCAAACTCATCCAAAGTCGCATCAAAATCGCAAGAAACTCGCACTGTAGAGTCGCAATTGAAATCGCACACATCTGAAGTCGCACAAGTGTGAATGGACTCTTAAACCCGTTATGTCGAGGTTGGAGTATGTTGGGTAGATGAAGGCAAAGCTAAGGAGATTCATCTATGAACATCTACAGAGCTGAGGGCCCATTCACACCAGCCTGGTCCCCTGCGGTAGCTTAATCGCACATCAGTTAATGCATATTGCATCGCATGTTGATGTGCGTTGGGTTACAGCAGTTCATTCATGTAAATGGACGGCTCAATGCACCACAAAATCACGCATGTGGCATTCCTGATAGCGCAGAGCACTGCACGTTATCGCATTGCTGCATGTTGCTCTGCGTTGCGATGCACATCTGTCGGCAAGCGACTGTTACCACAATGCGATAGTGTACACGAGCCCCAAGGGCCCATTTATATCAGTGCAGTAACGTGCGCAGGTTACCGCACCTCAAACATGTAATTGGGCCCTCAGGGTGCGGCGTCATGCGTTGGCACTCTGCAGTTTATACCACCTGCACTCTATGGCGTCGCGCATTGGCACTCAGCGGTTTATACTGCTTGCCTCTGTGGTGTTGTGCGTTGGCACTCTGCAGTTTATACCGCCTGCGCTCTGTGCCGTCGCGCGTTGGCACTCAGCGGTTTATACCACCTGCGCCATGCGTTGGCACTCAGCGGTTTATACCACCTGCGCCATGCGTTGGCACTCAGCGGTTTATACCACCTGCGCCATGCGTTGGCACTCAGCGGTTTATACCACCTGCGCTCTATACTGCCTGCTCTCTGTGGCGTCGTGCGTTGGCACTCAGCGGTTTATACCACCTGCGCTCTATGGCGTCGTGCGTTGGCACTCAGCGGTTTATACCACCTGTGCTCTATGGCGTCGTGTGTTGGCACTCAGCGCTTTATGCTGCCTGCCTCTGTGGCATCGTGCTTTGGCACTCTGCGGTTGACACTCAGCAGTTTATACTGCCTGCCTCTGTGGCATTGAGCCTGCACTCTTTGGCGTTGGGGGGTTGGCACTCAGTGGTTTATACCACCTGTGCTGTGCGTTGGCACTCAGTGGTTTATACCACCTGCTCTCTATGGCGTCGTGCGTTGGCACTCAGCGGTTTTTACCACCTGCGCTCTATGGCGTTGTGCATTGGCACTCAGTGGTTTATACCGCCTGCGCTCTGTGGCATCGTGCGTTGGCACTCAGCAGTTTATACCGCCTGCGCTCTGTGGCATTGTGCGTTGCCACTCTGCGGTTTATACCACCTGCGCTCTATGGCGTTGTGCGTTGCCACTCTGCGGTTTATACCACCTGCGCTCTGTGGCGTTGTGCGTTGGCACTCTGCGGTTTATACCACCTGCGCTCTATGGCGTTGTGCGTTGCCACTCTGCGGTTTATACCGCCTGCGCTCTGTGGCGTCGTGCGTTGGCACTTTGCGGTTTATACCACCTGCGCTCTATGGCGTTGTGCGTTGCCACTCTGCGGTTTATACCGCCTGCGCTCTGTGGCGTTGTGCGTTGCCACTCTGCGGTTTATACCGCCTGCGCTCTGTGGCGTTGTGCGTTGGCACTCTGCGGTTTATACCACCTGCGCTCTATGGCTTTGTGCGTTGGCACTCTGCGGTTTATACCACCTGCGCTCTATGGCGTTGTGCGTTGCCACTCTGCGGTTTATACCGCCTGCGCTCTGTGGCGTCGTGCGTTGGCACTCTGCGGTTTATACCACCTGCGCTCTATGGCGTTGTGCGTTGACACTCAGAGGTTTATACCACCTGCGCTCTATGGCGTTGTGCGTTGGCACTCAGATGTTTATACCACCTGCGCTCTGTGGCGTTGTGCGTTGGCACTCAGCAGTTTATACCGCCTGCGCTCTGTGGCGTTGTGCGTTGCCACTCTGCGGTTTATACCGCCTGCGCTCTATGGCGTCGTGCGTTGGCACTCTGCGGTTTATACCACCTGCGCTCTATGGCGTTGTGCGTTGGCACTCTGCGGTTTATACCACCTGCGCTCGGAATTTACAGATCAGTATCTGGAGATCTGCAATGATATTTGCTGAAAAGCTTCCAATGTACACAGCAGGTCGGTCTTTTGTTGTTTCCCGGAGTTCCCCCTTAGGTTGTGCGTTTTGTGTGGATGTTCTCAGAATTGGAGCGTCTCCTCTGAGTTATTTTTAGTGATCTCAGCCTTACCGGAGGAATGTGGATGGCTCAGCAGAACGTATGAGATGGGGGGGAGGAAGGGGAGTCTCTGAGCCCCACATCACCTCTGAGAAGAGTCATTACCATCCAAAGATTGCAAATCTCAGCAAATTGCTCTGCAGAGAGAAGAAGACGAATCTCCACCAATTACATCCTAGACCTGAGGAGGGCGGAGTATGAATAGGGGTCCTATCGATGGAGGCCCCTAAAAGACAGCCCCCCCCCCCCCACAACTATCCTCCCTCAGTAGAAATAGTGAGGATGGTGTAAGTGTAGCGCCCTCTAGTGTGTGCTGGTTGTAGTGAAGGTAAAATGAGTTCGCTCAGGGCTAAGCCTGATCTGTGAATCTGGGTCGGGGTTCAGTAAGTCAGGGCTCCATGCCCCTATGCAGGGCACCGGATGCATGGATTCCAAGGGTTTTTTTTTTTTTTTTTATAGAAGCACACGATTAGAACCTAAAGCTCTAATTGGCTTCAAAAAAGGGTGGGTGCGGGGTGCAGAGCATTGTGCCCCGAGCCCACCCAGTTGTGTGACAATAGTGAATTAATATTCTTAAGACCTGATTGGCCGAGAGAAGAAGCGACCGTATTGGCCGCCGAGGGGGAAGCCACCGAGGAGGAGACACCGGAAGGAGATGATGCTGCCGGCGACTTAGATGGGGTAGGTGCAGGGCTGGAGGGTGGGCGAACGCACAAACGAGTGAGCGACTGATGGGGGAGGGGATTTTGACCGACCAAAGGTGTGTGGGGGGGGGTGGCGGCTGATTTATTTGCTGCCCCCCCAAAAAAAAGAGCACCAGGTGCCACTGCCCATGGTCTAGAAGGTTGTAAAAACTTTTAGAGCTAGTGGGTGAAGGTTAGGAGGAGTTGTCTGGAATATTTATGAGGGGCTCAGCCAATCCCCAGTAAAGGGCTGGCAGGGGGCAAGGCTTACCTCATAAATAGGTATAAGCCATGCCAGCAGGGACAGTTGGGTGGATGATGGAGATGTAGTGCTGTGGAGGCTGTCGGTGGCCCTCAAAGATGCCTCCTAGTCTGGTAGGGGTGACCTCGGGCTGGGGCTCAAGTGCTGGAAGGATCCTGCCACAACACACGATGGGAAAGCCCTTCCTGGAGGCACAGGAACAAGAGAGAGGACAGTGTGAGTAGATCAGCACTACTGGGGACTTACAAGAGGGAAGACGGCCATATGTAGCCAGTTCTTCCTGAAGACACCGGTGTGCCAAGTCTTCATCCCTTCCCTAGGAGATCTCCTGAGAGTCAGCCGGGTGGGCTGGTGAGAAAGTCAGTCTGAAGGACTGTGGGGAAAGTTAGCCAGGAGGGGTAGTGAAAGGGGCAACTGCAGCCAGGTGGTTTGGCATTGTCTGAAGAGGTGGTGCTGGGATCAGAAGCCACAGGAGGAGAAGTACAAGCTGATCACTGCATTCTGCTACACAACAAGGGGCTGAGAGTTCCTGCCTGCAAAGGGCCATTTCTTCTACATCTGACTGAGAGCCTGTGAGATCCACTAACAATGATCCAGCTGGAGTCAGCGAGCAAGATGATAATTTTTGTGACCCAAGCACAGATCCACGTGACGGGGGCTTCCAGAACCCTCCAGGAGGGAACTTCTGATATGATGAGAGGACCTCTGATGTGATGGGAGGACCTCTGATGTGATGGGGGGACCTCTGATGTTACGAGAGGACCTCTGATGTGATGGGGGACCTCTGATGTGATGAGGGAACCTCTGTTGTGATGGGGGGACCTCTGATGTGATGGGAGGACCTCTGATGTGATGGGGGACCTCTGATGTGATGAGGGAACCTCTGTTGTGATGGGGGGACCTCTGATGTGATGGGAGGACCTCTGATGTGATGGGGGGACCTCTGATGTGATGGGAGGACCTCTGATGTGATGGGGGACCTCTGATGTGATGAGGGAACCTCTGTTGTGATGGGGGGACCTCTGATGTTATGAGAGGACCTCTGATGTGATGGGGGGGCCTCTGATGTTATGAAAGGACCTCTGATGTGATGGGGGGGACCTCTGATGTTATGAGATGACCTCTGATGTGATGGGAGGACCTCTGATGTTATGAGATGACCTCTGATGTGATGGGAGGACCTCTGATGTGATGGGGGGGGCTCTGATGTGATGGGAGGACCTCTGATGGGATGGGGGGACCTCTGATGTTATGAGAGGACCTCTGATGTGATGGGGGGACCTCTGATGTGATGGGGGGACCTCTGATGTTATGAGAGGACCTCTGATGTGATGAGGGGACCTCTGATGTGATGAGGGAACCTCTGATGGGATGGGGGGACCTCTGATGTTATGAGAGGACCTCTGATGTGATGGGGGACCTCTGATGTGATGGGGGGGGGGCTCCGATGTGATGGGAGGACCTCTGATGGGATGGGGGGACCTCTGATGTGATGAGAGGACCTCTGATGTGATGGGGGGACCTCTGGTGTGATGGAAGGACCTCGGATGTAATGGGGGAGCCTCTGATGTGATCGAAGACCTCTGATGTGAGGGGGGGTCTTCTGATGTAATGGGGGAACTCTGATGTGATGAGGGACCTCTGATGTGATGGGGGAACCTCTGATGTCATGGGAGGACCTCTGATGTGATGGGAGGACCTCTGATGTAATGGGAGGAACTCTGATGTGATGGGGGAGCCTCTGATGTGATGAGGGACCGCTGATGTAACAGGAGAACCTCTGATGTGATGGAGGGACCTCTGATGTAACAGGAGAACCTCTGATGTGATGGGGTCTTCTGATGTGATGGGGGGGGGGGGGCTCTGATGTGATGAGAGGATCTCTGATGTGATGGGAGGACCTCTGATGTGATGGGAGGACCTTTGATGTAATGGGAGGATCTCTGCTGTGATGGGGGGACCTCTGATGTGATGGGGGGACCTCTGATGTAACAGGAGAACCTCTGATGTGATGGGGGAATCTCTGATGTGATAGGGGGCCTCTGCTGTGATGGGGGGACCTCTGATGTGATGGGGGGACCTCTGATGTAACGGAGAACCTCTGATGTGATGGGGGGATCTCTGATGTGATAGGGGGGCCTCTGATATGATGGGGGACCTCTGATGTGATGGGGGGACCTCTGATATGATGGGGGGACCTCTGATGTGATGGGGGACCTCTGATGTGATGAGGGGACATCTGATGTGATGGGGGGGACTTCTGATGTGATGGGGGGACTTCTGATGTGATGGGAGGACCTCTGATGTGATGGGGGGACCTCTGATGTGATAGGGGGGCTCTGATGTGACGGGGGGACCTCTGATGTGACAGGGGGGCTCTGATGTGATGGGGGTACCTCTGACGTGATAGGGGGGCTCTGATGTGATGGGGGGACCTCTGATGTGATGGGGACCTCTGATGTGATGGGGGGGCCTCTGATGTGATGGGAGGACCTCTGATGTGATGGGGGGGGGGCTCTGATGTGATGGGGGGACCTCTGATGTGATGGGGGGACCTCTGATGTTATGAGAGGACCTCTGATGTGATGGGGGGCTCTGATGTGATGGGGGAACCTCTGATGTGATAGGGGGGGCTCTGATGTGATGGGGGGACCTCTGATGTGATGGGGAACCTCTGATGTGATGAGGGGACATCTGATGTGATGGGGGGGGGACTTCTGATGTGATGGGGGGACCTCTGATGTGATGGGAGGACCTCTGATGTGATGGGGGGACCTCTGATGTGATAGGGGGGCTCTGATGTGACGGGGGGACCTCTGATGTGATAGGGGGGCTCTGATGTGATGGGGGAACCTCTGATGTGATAGGGGGGCTCTGATGTGATGGGGGGACCTCTGATGTGATGGGAGGACCTCTGATGTGATGGGGGGGGCTCTGATGTGATGGGTGGACCTCTGATGTGATGGGGGGACCTCTGATGTTATGAGAGGACCTCTGATGTGATGGGGGGACCTCTGATGTGATAGGGGAACTCTGATGTGATGAGGGGACATCTGATGTGATGGGGGGGGGACTTCTGATGTGATGGGGGGACCTCTGATGTGATGGGAGGACCTCTGATGTGATAGGGGGGCTCTGATGTGACGGGGGGACCTCTGATGTGATAGGGGGGCTCTGATGTGATGGGGGAACCTCTGATGTGATAGGGGGGGCTCTGATGTGATGGGGGGACCTCTGATGAGATGGGGGACCTCTGATGTGATGGGGGGGGCCTCTGATGTGATGGGAGGACCTCTGATGTGATGGGGGGGCCTCTGATGTGATGGGGGGGGGACCTCTGATGTGATGGGAGGACCTCTGATGTGATGGGGGGGGGCCTCTGATGTGATGGGGGGGCCTCTGATGTGATGGGAGGACCTCTGATGTGATGGGGGGGCCTCTGATGTGATGGGGGGGGGACCTCTGATGTGATGGGAGGACCTCTGATGTGATGGGGGGGGGCCTCTGATGTACTGGGGGGGCCTCTGATGTGATGAGGGACCTCTGATGTGATGGGGGGACCTCTGATGTTATGAGAGGACCTCTGATGTGATGGGGGGACCTCTGATGTGATGGGAGGACCTCTGATGTGATGGGGGCCTCTGATGTGATGGGGGGACCTCTGATGTGATGGGGGGACCTCTGATGTGATGGGGGGACCTCTGATGTGATGGGAGGACCTCTGATGTGATGGGGGGGGCTCTGATGTGATGGGGGGACCTCTGATGTGATGGGGGACCTCTGATGTGATGGGGGGGCCTCTGATGTGATGGGAGGACCTCTGATGTGATGAGGGGACCTCTGATGTGATGGGGGACCTCTGATGTTATGAGAGGACCTCTGATGTCATGGGGTGACCTCTGATGTGATGGGAGGACGTCTGATGTGATGGGGGGGGCTCTGATGTGATGGGGGGACCTCTGATGTGATGGGGGGACCTCTGATGTGATGGGAGGACCTCTGATGTGATGGGGGGGCCTCTGATGTGATAGGAGGACCTCTGATGTGATGGGGGGACCTCTGATGTGATGGGGGGACCTCTGAGGTGATGGGGGACCTCTGACATGATGGGGGGGCCTCTGATGTGATGGGGGGACCTCTGATGTGATGGGCGGACCTCTGACATGATGAGGGACCGCTGATGTGCTGGGGGGGCCTCTGATGTGATGGGAGGACCTCTGATGTGATGGGGGGACCTCTGATGTGATGGGGGACCTCTGATGTGATGGGAGGACCTCTGATGTGATGGGGGACCTCTGATGTGATGGGGGACCTCTGACATGATGAGGGACCTCTGATGTGATGGGGGGGGGGCCTCTGATGTGATGGGGGGACCTCTGATGTGATGGGAGGACCTCTGATGTGATGGGGGGACCTCTGATGTGATGGGAGGACCTCTGATGTGATGGGGGACCTCTGATGTGATGGGGGGACCTCTGATGTGATGGGAGGACCTCTGATGTGATGGGGGGACCTCTGATGTGATGGGGGGACCTCTGACATGATGAGGGAAATCTGATGTGATGGGGGGGGCTCTGATGTGATGGGGGGCCTCTGATGTGATGGGAGGACCTCTGATGTGATGGGGGGCCTCTGATGTACTGGGGGGCCTCTGATGTGATGAGGGACCTCTGATGTGATGGGGGACCTCTGATGTGATGGGAGGACCTCTGATGTGATGGGGGACCTCTGATGTGATGGGGGGGACCTCTGATGTGATGGGGGGACCTCTGATGTGATGGGGGGACCTCTGATGTGATGTGGGGGCCTCTGATGTGATGGGGGACCCTCTGATGTACTGGGGGGGGCCTCTGATGTGATGGGGGCCCTCTGATGTGATGGGAGGACCTCTGATGTGATGGGGGACCTCTGATGTGATGGGAGGACCTCTGATGTACTGGGGGGGCCTCTGATGTGATGGGAGGACCTCTGATGTGATGGGGGGACCTCTGATGTGATGGGGGGGACCTCTGATGTGATGGGGGACCTCTGATGTGATGGAGGGGACCTCTGATGTGATAGGAGGACCTCTGATGTGATGGAGGAGCTCTGATGTGATGGGAGGACCTCTGATGTGATGGGGGGCCTCTGATGTGATGGGGACCCTCTGATGTACTGGGGGAGCCTCTGATGTGATGGGGGGGGCTCTGATGTGATGGGGGAGCCTCTGATGTGATGGGGGGGGCCTCTGATGTAATGGGGGGACCTCTGATGTGATGGGGGACCCTCTGATGTGATGGGGGGGCCTCTGATGTAATGGGGGGGCCTCTGATGTGATGGGGGAGCCTCTGATGTGATGGGGGAGCCTCTGATGTGATGGGGGAGCCTCTGATGTACTGGGGGAGCCTCTGATGTAATGGGGGGGCCTCTGATGTGATGGGGGGCCTCTGATGTAATGGGGGGGCCTCTGATGTGATGGGGAGCCTCTGATGTGATGGGGGAGCCTCTGATGTGATGGGGGAGCCTCTGATGTACTGGGGGAGCCTCTGATGTAATGGGGGGGCCTCTGATGTGATGGGGGAGCCTCTGATGTGATGGGGGGGCCTCTGATGTGATGGGGGGGCCTCTGATGTGATGGGGGGACCTCTGATGTACTGGGGGAGCCTCTGATGTAATGGGGGGGCCTCTGATGTGATGGGGGACCCTCTGATGTACTGGGGGAGCCTCTGATGTGATGGGGGGGCCTCTGATGTGATGGGGGGGCCTCTGATGTGATGGGGGGACCTCTGATGTACTGGGGGAGCCTCTGAATGTAATGGGGGGTCTCTGATGTGATGGGGGGGCCTCTGATGTGATGGGGGGGCCTCTGATGTGATGGGGGGACCTCTGATGTACTGGGGGAGCCTCTGATGTAATGGGGGGGTCTCTGATGTGATGGGGGGCCTCTGATGTGATGGGGGGACCTCTGATGTGATGGGGGGGCCTCTGATGTGATGGGGGACCCTCTGATGTACTGTGGGAGATTCTGATGTGATGGGGGGGCCTCTGATGTGATGGGGGAGCCTCTGATGTGATGGGGGGGCCTCTGATGTGATGGGAGGACCTCTGATGTGATGGGGGGCCTCTGATGTGATAGGAGGACCTCTGATGTGATGGGGGGACCTCTGATGTGATGGAGGGGACCTCTGATGTGATAGGAGGACCTCTGATGTGATGGAGGAGCTCTGATGTGATAGGAGGACCTCTGATGTGATAGGGGGGCTCTGATGTGATGGGGGGGGACCTCTGATGTGATGGGGGGGCCTCTGATGTGATGGGGGGACCTCTGATGTGATGGGGGGGACCTCTGATGTGATGGGGGGGCCTCTGATGTGATGGGGGGACCTCTGATGTGATGGGGGGGCCTCTGATGTGATGGGGGGACCTCTGATGTGATGGAGGGGACCTCTGATGTGATAGGAGGACCTCTGATGTGATGGAGGAGCTCTGATGTGATGGGAGGACCTCTGATGTGATGGGGGGGCCTCTGATGTGATGAGAGGACCTCTGATGTGATGGGGGGACCTCTGATGTGATGGGGGGACCTCTGATGTGATGGGAGGACCTCTGATGTGATGAGAGGACCTCTGATGTGATGGAGGGGACCTCTGATGTGATGGGGGGACCTCTAATGTGATGGGGGGACCTCTGATGTGATGGGGGGGCCTCTGATGTGATGGGGGGACCTCTGATGTGATGGGAGGACCTCTGATGTGATGGGGGGGACCTCTGATGTGATGGGGGGGCCTCTGATGTAATGGGGGGACCTCTAATATGAAGGGGGGGGCTCTGATGTGACATGAAGGGGGCCCTCTGATTTTAAGGGAGAACTCCGATTTCATTTCATCCAGACAGTTGTGCGCATTATTCTTGGCTCAGGTAAGAATTTTGTTACATTACATATCGGGGTGTCGGGGGATTCTACATTCCGGTGAAGGGCGCCCCAACTCTTAGAAGGATGGGAAATGCGGATTTGGTGGCGCCCCCACTGGACAGGAACCGATTATAGCAATAGAAATATTCTGTGTATTTCTGACAGTAGAATAAACACGCAGACCGCAAAATCCGGAGCCGCCATTGCTCACTTTCTTATCACGCCAGTCCGATCGTTCCCATTGGATGAGCATGAAGCCAGGCAGTTGGTATTTCTAGAGGGGGCGGGACTTGATTCTTCAATATTTCTCTCATCGCAGGTTTCTGATTATATAATATACTGACAATAGATATATATATATATACTGACACTTCCATGGCTGACCCCCTCTGGATACACGGCTCCTCATTGCCAGCCTGTCATGCTCATCCCAGGGTTTCAGTACTTTCTAAGCCCCTGATGCAGATCAGATGTTGTGATTTCACTGGCTGCTTGCTTGTTCGGTGACTCAGGAAGTACTGAAGCCTGATGCAGCCAGGTACATTAGTATTTCCGGACAGCCAGGGGCAGAATGCAGAGTTTGCTATGACAGGTTCTCTTGTAGTCCAAGATGTAATGATCACATTCTGCCGGCAGGTGGCAGCAGAGTGCAGGAAGCTCAGATGTAATGATCACGTTCTGCCGGCAGGTGGCGGCAGAGTGCAGGAAGTTCAGATGTAATGATCACGTTCTGCCGGCAGGTGGCAGCAGAGTGCAGGAAGTTCAGATGTAATGATCACGTTCTGCCGGCAGGTGGCAGCAGAGTGCAGGAAGTTCAGATGTAATGATCACGTTCTGCCGGCAGGTGGCAGCAGAGTGCAGGAAGTTCAGATGTAATGATCACGTTCTGCCGGCAGGTGGCGGCAGAGCGCAGGAAGCGGAGGATGGAGGATGACGTGTGCGGCGGGCAGGAGGCGCTCCCGGTGTGCGGGGGGCCCCGGGGGGAGATGGGGCCCTTCCAGGTGAGCGGGGGGGCCCCGGGAATGAAGGGGAGCTGTGAATGATGGGCTGACTGCACTGTGTGGGGCTCCATAGGAGGCCAGAGAGCGCAGGGAGGACTCTGATTGGCTGAGAGATTTCCTATAATTTCTGTGATCTCATGCTGGACTCTGATTGGCTGGAGGGTCTTACATTTAACCTCTTCATTACCGGGATATTTCTCTCCTATAGGTGATAAAAATATACTTTTATTTTGCTAGAAAATTACTCAGAACCCCCAAATATTATATATATATAGATTTTTTTTAGCAGAGACCCCAGAGAATAAAATGGCGGGTGATACAATATTTTGTCACACGGAATTTGCGCAGCGGTTCTTCAAATGCAATTTTTTTGAAAAACAAATACATTTTGATGAATTTTTTTGCACACAAACAAAACACAATATCTATTTTTTTTTCTATAATGTGAAAGATGAGGTTACACCGAGTAAATAGATACCCAACATCTCACGCTTTAAAATTGCGCACACTCCCCTGCAATGGCGACAAACTACAGTACTTAAAAATCTCCATAGGTGACGGTTTAAAGAATTTTACATGTTTAGAGTTACAGAGAAGATCTATAGGGCTGGAATTACTCTAAAGATCGCGGCGATACCCCACATGTGGTGCGAACACTATTATTATTATTATTATTTATTTTAATGTTTACACTTTCCCTTTATTTATTTACTTTTCTTCTTATTTATTTTATGTTTTATTTTACACTGTTCCTTAAATTTTTTTTCTGTGCGGTGACCCCCAGGAGGTGGCGCTGTGCGGTGACCCCCAGGGGGTGACCCTCTGTCAGTGGCGCTGTGCGGTGACCCCCAGGAGGTGGCGCTGTGGGGTGACCCCCAGGCAGTGACCCTCTGTCGGTGGCACTGTGCGGTGACCCCCAGGCGGTGGCGCTGTGCGGTGACCCCCAGGCGGTGACCCTCTGTCGGTGGCGCTGTGCGGTGACCCCCAGGCGGTGACCCTCTGTCGGTGGCACTGTGCGGTGACCCCCAGGCGGTGGCGCTGTGCGGTGACCCTCTGTCGGTGGCGCTGTGCGGTGACCCCCAGGCGGTGGCGCTGTGCGGTGACCCTCTGTCGGTGGCGCTGTGCGGTGACCCCAGGCGGTGGCGCTGTGCGTTGACCCCCAGGCGGTGGCCCCCAGGCAGTGACCCTCTGTCGGCGCTGTGCGGTGACCCCCAGGCGGTGGCGCTGTGTGTTGACCCCCAGGCGGTGGCCCCCAGGCAGTGACCCTCTGTCGGCGCTGTGCGGTGACCCCCAGGCGGTGGCGCTGTGCGGTGACCCCCAGGCAGTGACCCTCTGTCGGCGCTGTGCGGTGACCCCCAGGCGGTGGCGCTGTGCGGTGACCCCCAGGCGGAGGCCCCCAGGCGGTGACCCCCAGGCGGTGGCGCTGTGCGTTGACCCCCAGGCGGTGGCCCCCAGGCAGTGACCCTCTGTCGGCGCTGTGCGGTGACCCCCAGGCGGTGGCGCTGTGCGGTGACCCCCAGGCGGTGGCCCCCAGGCAGTGACCCTCTGTCGGTGCTGTGCGGTGACCCCCAGGCGGTGGCGCTGTGCGGTGACCCCCAGGCGGAGGCCCCCAGGGAGTGACCCTCTGTCGGTGTCGCAGTGCGGTGACCCCCAGGCGGTGGCGCTGTGCGTTGACCCCCAGGCGGTGGCCCCCAGGGAGTGACCCTCTGTCGGTGGCACTGTGCGGTGACCCCCAGGCGGTGGCGCTGTGCGGTGACCCCCAGGCGGTGGCGCTGTGCGGTGACCCCCAGGCGGTGGCACTGTGCGGTGACCCCCAGGCGGTGGCGCTGTACACGGAGGAACAATGAACAGAAGCTGACAATTTAATCCCGCCCCCCACAGGGGATTGCGGCGGTATTGTCGGCGCTCGGCTGTCTACAGAATAATTATTCGCTCGGTGCGCTGAAGGCGCGGTGACATTCCATGGGACGCTCGTCTTCCAGGTGAGTCGAGGGGGGAGGGGTGCGCTCCACATATGGCGATGGCTTCGGGACGGAATGTGCGCAGACAGAGCGCCATTGTCTTCTGATCCTCAGAAAATAGTCTTCTGATCCTCAGAAAATAAAACCGCAAACACCGGCGCTTATTACCAGGCCGGCCAAATATGTGCGAATCAAGTCGTGGCAACAACGCCGAGCTCTGCCAGCTCAGGAACCGCGCCAAAGAATGTATTATCGGTGTAAAAGATGTAATCGTAAGGCGCGATCCCGCCGCTCATCAATAACGATCGTTTACAGGGATCCAGACTAAAGTGGTCCAATCACAAATCTGCGAGAAAAGAAATCAGCGCAACTCTCCGTCCTGCACCCCGCCGTCCAATCACAGAAGACCGAGAACAACGTCCCATTTCACGATTCACGATACAAAGTATCCAAATAGATCCAATAAAGACAAATAACAATCAATCGTTATATACAAAATAGGAAACTCCCCCCCCCCCCCCCCCCCCCCATCCTTTATATCAGACAAAAGACTAAAAACACAGAAATATAATAAAATATTAATAACAACAAATTCATATAAAATAATATAATAAATCCTCCAATAAAGAATATGAAACTCCACAGAGTATTCCCTTCACTCCTCCCCCAGGCAGCTACATAAAAGGTGATGTGGGGAGTGGCAGAGGAGCTGGGCCAGCACAGTCTGTTCTTATATTGGTGTCCCGTCTGTCTGTTCTCATATTGGTGTCCCTTCTGTACTTATATTGGTATCCTCTCTGTCTGTACTCATATTGTTATCCTTTCTGTACTTATATTGGTGTCCCTTCTGTCTGTACTCATATTGTTATCCCTTCTGTACTTATATTGGTGTCCTCTCTGTCTGTAGTCATATTGGTGTCCTTTCTGTCTGTACTCATATTGGTGTCCCGTCTGTCTGTACTCATATTGGTGTCCCGTCTGTACTCATATTGGTGTCCAGTCTGTCTGTACTCATATTGGTGTCCAGTCTGTCTGTACTCATATTGGTGTCCAGTCTGTCTGTACTCATATTGGTGTCATCTCTGTCTGTACTCATATTGGTGTCCCGTCTGTACTCATATTGGTGTCCCGTCTGTACTCATATTGGTGTCCTCTCTGTCTGTACTCATATTGGTGTCCCTTCTGTACTCATATTGGTGTCCTGTCTGTACTTATATTGGTGTCCTGTCTGTACTTATATTGGTGTCCCTTCTGTCTGTACTCATATTGTTATCCCTTCTGTACTCATATTGGTGTCCAGTCTGTCTGTACTCATATTGGTGTCCAGTCTGTCTGTACTCATATTGGTGTCCTGTCTGTCTGTACTCATATTGGTGTCCTCTCTGTCTGTACTCATATTGGTGTCCTCTCTGTCTGTACTCATATTGGTGTCCTCTCTGTCTGTACTCATATTGGTGTCCTCTCTGTCTGTACTCATATTGGTGTCCCTTCTGTACTTATATTGTCTCTCTTTTCTCTTTAGTACACCCCGGAGTTGATCGCGGGCCCCGGAGCGGATCTGGACCCGAGTGAAGTGACCATCCAGGGCTGTGAATGTCGGGGGCGGAGCTGTGTGGTGGGGCGGTGCCCGTGTCTCCCGCGGGGTGAGAACTATGTGAATGGGCGGGTCACTCTGGGCCGGGACACGCCCATCCTGGAATGTAACGTCCTGTGTGGCTGCGCTGAGACTTGTGAGAACCGGGAGACGCAGCGCGGCCTGCAGTTCCGGCTGGAGGTGTGCCGGATGCCCGGGAAGGGGTGGGGCCTACGCACAAAGGAGGCGGTACCCAGCGGGCGCTTTGTCTGCGAGTATGCGGGGGAGGTGCTTGGGGAGGAGGAGGCGTGTCTTAGGATAAAATCGCAGGACCCCAACGCCAACAATTACATCATCGCTGTGCGGGAACACCTCCATGACGGGCGGACGCTGCAGACGTACGTGGACCCGACGCGGATCGGAAACATCGGCCGCTTCCTCAACCATTCCTGCCGGCCCAACCTGGCGATGCTGCCGGTGCGGAGTCACTCCATGGTGCCCCGCCTCGCGCTATTCGCCGCTCGCGATATTCACGCCGGAGAGGAGCTGTGTTATGATTATTCCGGGAGATCGTTCAACGCGGAACCTCAGAGTGCGGAACACGGGTGCCCGGGGCCCCGGAAGAGGTGCCTGTGCGGCACAGACGTCTGTACCGGGGAGTTACCCTTCGATGGTTCCTTGTATGGAGACAAATCTCCCAAATCCTGACAGATCCGAAACGCAGAGAATCGCCAAATCTTTATTTAATAAAAAATCTGTTTTCACCTTTTTTCCTCCTTTGTTACGTTTCACCTCTGCGGGTCTCCTGCAGACTCTTTACAGCCACTTCCTGTCTCCACCAATAGCAGCAATCCTCAGAGGAAGATTCCGGATGGTGACCATGATAGGCGTGGTCTGTGTCATGTGACGGGGTGACACCGCAGGAGGCCGTGCTCTCACCCCATAACAGGAAGTGAATGAAGAGTCTCTACTTCTCTATGCAATGGTGGCTGGAGTTCCGTCAGATTTTGTAACCGAAGTGACATTCCACGGCGGCCACCTTGGTACACCCGCACTTGTCCACAGTAAGCCTACAGTCTGAAGTCCCCCAAGCGGACATCTTGTTACACCCCACCGGAGTCTTGTATCTTACACTTTACTTTACTCACACTTTTTTAATACTTTTTGTATTTAGCACTTATTTTTACCACTAAACTGACCTTATATAGAGAAATAGAATATTTAGAAATCAATCGGACTGTTTTGATGTTGAATTGTAAAATCAGCGCGGTGTTCGGTCCAATCAGCAGGCTTGACGATGCTTTTAAAATTCAAAATCAAAACAGTCAGACGGATTTCTAAATATTCTATTTCTCTATATAAGGTCAGTTTAGTGGTAAAAATAAGTGCTAAATACAAGACTGCGGTGGGTGTAACAAGATGGCCGTCGCAGAACGTCACTTCCGTTACCAAATTTCACGGGTCGCCAAATCTGACGTAACACAGGGAGATCATGGCTGGTGGGAGGGGCCAGATCATGGCTGGTGGGAGGGGCCGGCAGGGGGCAGATCATGGCTGGTGGGAGGGGCCGGCAGGGGCAGATCATGGCCGAGATGGGATCGACTGGTTTAGTAATCTGCATTCCTTATATAAGGTTATAGATGTTTCCTGTAATAAATGCTAATCTGTGGGTCATAGATTTTATCCAGAAATAGCGGGGAGATCAGACTACACACAAGACACGCCCCCTTCCTCTCACCTGGCAGAGGTGGGGTTCATTCTTTGCATGCTTGAAGTATGTATTCCATGCTGCATCCCACTGTGTTACCAAGCACCTCTGCCAGGTGAGAGGAAGAGGGCGTGTCCCTCTTCTATTCCTGCCAGGTGAGAGGAAGGGGGCGAGTCCCTCTTCTATTCCTGCCAGGTGAGAGGAAGGGGGCGTGTCCCTCTTCTATTCCTGCCAGGTGAGAGGAAGGGGGCGTGTCCCTCTTCTATTCCTGCCAGGTGAGAGGAAGGGGGCGAGTCCCTCTTCTATTCCTGCCAGGTGAGAGGAAGGGGGCGTGTCCCTCTTCTATTCTTGCCAGGTGAGAGGAAGGGGGCGTGTCCCTCTTCTATTCCTGCCAGGTGAGAGAAAGGGGGCGTGTCCCTCTTCTATTCTTGCCAGGTGAGAGGAAGGGGGCGTGTCCCTCTTCTATTTCTGCCAGGTGAGAGGAAGGGGGCGTGTCCCTCTTCTATTCTTGCCAGGTGAGAGGAAGGGGGCGTGTCCCTCTTCTATTCTTGCCAGGTGAGAGGAAGGGGGCGAGTCCCTCTTCTATTCCTGCCAGGTGAGAGGAAGGGGGCGTGTCCCTCTTCTATTCCTGCCAGGTGAGAGGAAGGGGGCGTGTCCCTCTTCTATTCCTGCCAGGTGAGAGGAAGGGGGCGTGTCCCTCTTCTATTCTTGCCAGGTGAGAGGAAGGGGGCGAGTCCCTCTTCTATTCCTGCCAGGTGAGAGGAAGGGGGCGTGTCCCTCTTCTATTCCTGCCAGGTGAGAGGAAGGGGGCGTGTCCCTCTTCTATTCTTGCCAGGTGAGAGGAAGGGGGGCGTGTCCCTCTTCTATTTCTGCCAGGTGAGAGGAAGGGGGCGTGTCCCTCTTCTATTCCTGCCAGGTGAGAGGAAGGGGGCGTGTCCCTCTTCTGTGAGTCACTCTGCACTCTGTGTAGTCTGATCTCCCTGATATTTCTGTATTGGATCTTTAGTCTACAGAAAACTATTACCAGATCTAATGTATGCAGAAGACTAAAGGTTCATCCCATTTGTGAAGGATGAGAGGAAGGGGGCGTGTCCTATAAGTCACTCTGCATTGTGTGTAGTCTGATCTCCCCACTATTGTTGTATAAAATCTTCAGCCTACAGATAAGGTTGTAGATGTTTCCTGTAATAAATATATAAAGCACGCAGATGACCAAGAAATAAAGGGATACTAAAGTCTCTTCTTTTTTCCATTACCCACATCCCACCCAGACTATAGCAGAATGATGGGTGGGCGGGGATCAGTGTCACATGACGTACAGCAGGATCAACCAATCAGGTGTCGCTCTGACACACCACATCTCCGATCTCAGTATAAAGAGCCTATGACGGAGGCTCTTTACCATGTGATCAGCTGTGTCCAATCACAGTGCAACCAGGAAGCGCCTTTCATCGGCTTTTCTTCTATTCACTCTGCCAATCAGCGGCTTTCCTGACAGGGGGGGTCTGTGCTGATAATCAGAGCGTCGATTATCAGTGCAGGCCCACCAGGGGTGCCAACCTGTGCCCACCAAGGGTGCCAACCTGTGCCCACCAAGGGTGCCAAACTGTGCCCACCAGGGGTGCCAACCTGTGCCCACCAGGGATGCCAAACTGTGCCCACCAGGGGTGCCAACCTGTGCCCACCAAGGGTGCCAACCTGTGCCCACCAGGGATGCCAAACTGTGCCCACCAGGGATGCCAACCTGTGCCCACCAGGGGTGCAAACACGTGTCCAATTTAGGGATGCCATTTAGTGCCCACCAGTAATACTTGTCAGTTCCACCTATCAGTGCCCATCATTGCCACCTTTCGGCGTCCATCAGTGCCCACCAGTGCCGCATATTACTTATTTACAAAATTTTATAACAGAAATGAAGAAAAAGTTGTTTCTTTCAAAGTTTTTGGTCTTTTTTTATTTGTTTAGCAAAAAATAACCCCTCCCCCCCCCCCCCAGTGGTGAATAAATACCACCAAAAGAAAAGCTCTGTGTGAACAAATAATAAAAATGTCCTCTGTGTACAGAGTTACATGACTGAGTAATTGTCATTCAAAGTGTGAGAGCGCTGAAAGCTGAAAATTGGCCTGGGCAGGAAGGGGGGGGGGGGAGTGCCCGGTATTAAAGGGATAACAAACCTCTTACACTTACCTCCTCTCTGTAATGGATTTACACTGAGCAGCCCCCATCCCCCTCTTCTCAGGTTCCTCGCTGGCCCCTCCCTCCTGTTCGGTGCCCCCCCCACAGTAAGCAGCTTGCTATGGGGGCCCCCGAGCCGAGTCACACCTCCCTGTGACCATTCAGACACAGAGCCGCTGCTCATTGGCTCACCGACTTTGGCTCCCGCTACTGTCAATCAATGGCATGGTGCTGCTGTCTCAGCCAATGAGGAGGGAGAGTCCTGGACGGAGATGGGGCTCAGGTAAGTATGAGGGGGGAGGGGCATACAGAAGGTTTTGTATCTTCATGCATAGAATGCACCTTCTGATTTTACAATCACTTTAATCCCATCTCAGCCAGGTGAGAGGAAGGGAGCGTGTCACTCTTCTATTTCTGCCAGGTGAGAGGGAAGGGGGCGTGTCCCTCTTCTATGTCTGTCAGGTGAGAGGAAGGGAGCGTGTCCCTCTTCTATGTCTGTCAGGTGAGAGGAAGGGGGCGTGTCCCTCTTCTATGTCTGTCAGGTGAGAGGAAGGGGGCGTGTCCCTCTTCTATGTCTGCCAGGTGAGAGGAAGGGGGCGTGTCCCTCTTCTATGTCTGCCAGGTGAGAGGAAGGGGGCGTGTCCCTCTTCTATGTCTGTCAGGTGAGGAGGAAGGGGGCGTGTCCCTCTTCTATGTCTGTCAGGTGAGAGGAAGGGAGCGTGTCCCTCTTCTATGTCTGTCAGGTGAGAGGAAGGGGGCGTGTCCCTCTTCTATGTCTGTCAGGTGAGAGGAAGGGGGCGTGTCCCTCTTCTATGTCTGCCAGGTGAGAGGAAGGGGGCGTGTCCCTCTTCTATTCCTGCCAGGTAAGAGGAAGGGGGTGTGTCCCTCTTCTATTTCTGTCAGGTGAGAGGAAGGGGGCGTGTCCCTCTTCTATGTCTGCCAGGTGAGAGGAAGGGGGCGTGTCCCTCTTCTATGTCTGCCAGGTGAGAGGAAGGGGGCGTGTCACTCTTCTATTTCTGCCAGGTGAGAGGAAGGGGGCGTGTCCCTCTTCTATGTCTGTTAGGTGAGAGGAAGGGGGCGTGTCCCTCTTCTATGTCTGCCAGGTGAGAGGAAGGGGGCGTGTCCCTCTTCTATGTCTGTCAGGTGAGAGGAAGGGGGCGTGTCCCTCTTCTATGTCTGCCAGGTGAGAGGAAGGGGGCGTGTCCCTCTTCTATTTCTGCCAGGTGAGAGGAAGGGGGCGTGTCCCTCTTCTATGTCTGCCAGGTGAGAGGAAGGGGGCGTGTCCCTCTTCTATGTCTGTCAGGTGAGAGGAAGGGGGCGTGTCCTGTGTGTAGTCTGATCTCCCCGCTATCTTTGTATCCAATCTTTATTCTACTTACACCGGATACAATAAATATTTGATACAAACATAGAACTATACAAAGTATCGGTTGGTGGAACATCACTGAATAGAACACGCCCCCCCATCCCCCTAATGACAACCTGTGATTGCGGGTTCTGGGAGCGTCCACAGCGCAGCGAGGGGCTCTTTGTATTGTAACAAATGAATCTTTATTCCTGTGTACAATGTGCGTCGTCTCTTCCTCCAGCAGGCAGACGCACAGCTGCGTTTCCAAAGAGCCGCGGCTTATTATAGAACAGAGGGGCGGCCGGGAATCCGCCCCCATAAACCATCACTGTCACTACTTCCCGAGGGGGGGGTCCCTTCCCTACCCTCCCCCATCACACAGTGAGAGGCCACCATGAAAAATCACAAAAATAACTTTATTCATACAATTTCTGTACAGAAGGTAGAAAATATAAAATCGAAGGGGGTCAGTCCACCCAAAACCACTAAGACAGCGCCACCCGGTGGGTGGGGATTGAAGTCAGCCACAGGCACCTTATTTCCTGCAGCTTCTCACATGGAATTTACTCCGTTAGAGTCTCACTTCTCCTGCAGAATTCTGTGCAGCAGAGGAAGGGAGGTGCTCCTGTCCTCATGTTTGTGGCAGAGAGTTCAGCAGCAGAAGTGAGACTAGTCAAGGAACAGAGAGGAGGTGCCACTGCCACCATCCACACATCAATGGACCCGGCTGCTGGGTGGACTGACGTTTTGAAGGTGGGCTGCCGATGCTGAAAATGCCGGTTGTCTGGCTCTCAGGTCTGGAATCCTTCTGGTCAGTGAATTGGAGGCTCACTATGACAGCCAGGCAGGCGGCATCCTCTGAGGTCGGCAGCCTTCACTTCCATGATTACAGCAGATCGGTCAGGATTACAGCGCCAGCACTGACAATTATTCCTCAAACCACGACGGCCAATCAGCATCCAGCTTACCAATCTGGTGTCAGGTCAGTTTAAGGTCTCAGTATTGATATAAACAGACCCCCCCCCCCCCCCCAAAAGTGATGGCGCCTGTGCAAAGGGGCCCCTCACCCACTATTCCACCAGCTTGATGAGTCCCAATCCCCGTTTTCTCCCCCCCCCCCCCCCCCACACCAACCACATTCATTGGCTCCTCCCACCAACTCATACATCTTCATACAGCGGGATGAAACCACAGGAAATATTCCACACCCCAAAAGTAGCGTTTTAACACACGGGCCCATGGAGGGGTAAGTATATTGCCTCTTCTATTACAGGTGACCCGGGGCTGATATCACCAGGGGTGGCACTCGCCTTTTTATTTGGAAACCCTCTTTAAATTGCAGAAGACGCCGTGTTTGATTGGGGCTTCTCCCTGCTGTACACACTGGGGGTACCCACATACTGCGGCATCCTAACAGACCGAAAATCATCCATCCTGCTACACACTGAAGACTGCCAAAAAAAATCTGTCACTGCTGATACCAGATTTCACCAGCAGGGGGGGCTGTGTGTGAAGTAGCTACAAAAGCCTTCTAAGGACAGACTTTGTTCTGACGTGGTGCCCCCCCCCCTGCAGTAACCTGCTTTCATTTGTCTGCACACAATGGGGGGGGGATTTACTAAAAACGGAGAGTGCAGAATCTGGTGCAGCTGTGCATGGCAGCCAATCAGCTTCTCCAATGAAGCTTTCACAATAAAACCTGGCAGCTGATTGGCTCCCATGCACAGCGGCTACAGATTTTGCACTCCCCAGTTTTAGTTTTTCCAGATCCCACCCTGATCAGAAAATCTGCACCATACAGCGCCCCCCTCTGCGTTTCTGGTGAAATCTGGTATTGCAGCGTGATCTAAGTTTTGTGTTCCAGTTGCTGGATAGAGGGTCTGATGTCTGCCAGGAGGGGGTGGGGTCTGGAGATTTCTGTTTGAATCCCCCCCGTGTACCGTACAGCCACCCTGCGGGTGAGACCCTGAGCCCAATAATTCACATGGAATGTCGATGTGGTGCGAGTTTTACGGAATATAAAGGAAAATGGCCACCTTTGCAGCTCTGTGACTGGTTCATTTTGGTGCATTTCTGATTGGCTGCCGTGGTTGAGGACGCATAGAATGATTCTAAATCTTCAAGTCTGTGGTGGGACTTTCCACACGGGTGTCCCGGTCTGTGATTGGCTCCGGTGATGGTGCCCTTCGGCCAGGTTACTTGGTGTCTGCAGCGCAGCGGAAGCCGAGATTGGAGGCGGAGCTGTCCGGAGTGTTCTGGCTGCGAGCCGCACATCGGTACCTATAGCAATAAGACTGGGAGGAGGAGGAGGAAGAAGAGGAGGAGGAGGAGGAGGAAGAAGAGGAGGAGGAGATCGAATTATCTGAGTGATGTTGTGACTACAAACAATTCACAGAAGAAGACGGCGTGCGGTATGGAGGTGTCAGGACACATTGTGCCCAATTATCGCAGGTCAGACACCGGAAAGGCTACTTCGCCGGTCCTTTTTTTCCCTTTTGTGAACCGCAGAGTAAAGGCATAATGTGCCAGTATACATCGCATAGAGTCAAGTGTAAGGTCACCTTACAGATTTTCTGTAAAGGTGGACTTACACTTTAGGGGGGTAAGAAATCCCACCCAACCCCCCCCCCCCCCTCCTGAACCATACCCGGCCCTCCCCCAAAAGCACCTCGCCCCCATGTTGATCCCCACCAGCCCAGTCTGCAAGGGGCTTATCGGAAATTTAACAAGATAGATCCCATTCTCCCATGTGAATGAGTGTGGGGTACTGTACCCCTACTCATTCACCAAATAAGTGCCCAAAAGTAAAAAAAAATAAAAAAAACGCAGATACAGTTTTTGACAAGACCTTTATTTAAAAAAAAAAAACAACTTGTCAAAAACTGTATGTTTTTTTTTTTTTTTTTTTTTAAATAAACGTCCCCCGGTGTCACTGCGAACGAGAAAAAAAAAAAAAAAAAAAATAAAAAAGGAGGAGCAGCCTGCACCGGACGCTGGCTCCTGCTCTCTCACAGCACCACTGCCCCCCGCCCCCCCCGGGACTAAATAAACAGAGTGGGGGCCACCCGGTGACATCACCAGATGTCACAAGGGGGGGCAGGGTCATCAACCAGGGCATGCTGGGTGATCTCTGTTATTGGAGGAAACACTGGTCACATGACCTCCTGGCTTAAGGTTTGCTTGCTATAAAGTCCTGAAACAAAACAAAAGCACTAAGCACATCTGTAGAGAGTTCCGCTGTGCAATATAAATGGGCGGGGTTTTTTCTTTTTGTTTTTTTAGCAGTATTATGGCCATGGTGGGGGGTAAATCAGCTCCTAAGTGTTTTAGGCCTGAAGATCTTACAGTGATACATTCGTGTAGATGGGACTGGCGCTCACCTTGTGGCACATGTATGATCCGCCCTTCTTCACTCTGTCCTTCCCGGAGATCGGACCTTTCTACACACAAATAAAATAAAAAGAATCACAACCAGTTCAGCTATCGTACCCCTCCCCCCATCCCCCCCGATGGACCGGAGTAATCTTTATGTTTTTATGCATAGCGATACTAAACAGGAGGAGAGAGCAGAGAGATACATCATGAGAAATAGAGAAATTCCTCTTTGTACTGTGACTGCAGGATACCTGACCCTGATCTGCATCTGCTGAGAGTAGAAATGTGTCTCCTCTTCAGTCATAAAACGGTCTTTATCCCCTCGACCTCCAGGAAGTTTTACCCCCCTTCATGACCAGGACAAATGCTGGACTTGGGAGCGCACAGCAAGGTAAACCCCCCCAGGAGAGCGCTTCTCCTTGGGGGGTTATACAATGCGGGGGAGGAGCTACCAGTGCCGCTGAGGGACCCCAGAAAAAAAAGGAGGATCGGGGCCACTCTGTGCAAAACAAACTGCACAGTAGAGGTCAGTCTGACATGTTTGTTATTTAAAAACAATAAATAAATAAAAATTTAGCTTTACAATCACTTTTACCTACATGTAAGTCTATATTAAGGCTCAGCTATAGGTGCTGGAAATATCTCCATATCTACACCTGCACAGTTCAGGAGATATTTACAACGTACGCGTTCACCGACATCATCACCTTAGAAAGGGCACAATTATGCCATGGCTGACGGTTCCTGTGATGTCACGTGACTCCGGGCCAGTCACAGAACCGGAGTCCCTGGCCCCGGAAGGAAGAGGGGTGAAGATGGAGGCTTCCAGCCAGCAGGGACAGCGGTGACATCACAGGCTTCGTTTTCGGGTCAGAAGCTCACAGTGTGAGCCGGTACACCTGTGCAAGACTGAAGGGGAGGAGCCGGTACACCTGTGCAAGACTGAAGGGGAGGAGCCGGTACACCTGTGCAAGACTGAAGGGGAGGAGCCGGTACACCTGTGCAAGACTGAAGGGGAGGAGCCGGTACACCTGTGCAAGACTGAAGGGGAGGAGCCGGTACACCTGTGCAAGACTGAAGGGGAGGAGCCGGTACACCTGTGCAAGACTGAAGGGGAGGAGCCGGTACACCTGTGCAAGACTGAAGGGGAGGAGCCGGTACACCTGTGCAAGACTGAAGGGGAGGAGCAGTACACCTGTGCAAGACTGAAGGGAGGAGCCAGTACACCTGTGCAAGACTGAAGGGGAGGAGCCGGTACACCTGTGCAAGACTGAAGGGGAGGAGCGGTACACCTGTGCAAGACTGAAGGGGAGGAGCGGTACACCTGTGCAAGACTGAAGGGGAGGAGCCAGTACACCTGTGCAAGACTGAAGGGGAGGAGCCGGTACACCTGTGCAAGACTGAAGGGGAGGAGCCGGTACACCTGTGCAAGACTGAATGGGTTAAAATAAATAAATACATTTCCCTAAACCATTGTAGTTTCCCTGTTGGGAAATGTTGACTTGTACCTGTGAGGACAGGAAGAGAATATAGCAGGGAGAGGTTGATAGAGACATTAAACAATTGCTGGCAGAAGGTGCTGAGCACAACATGTGACCTCCGAGCCGCTGGATGGGAGTGGCTGGTGACCTCACACACAACTCACCGGGTTATGAGCTTCATCTGCAGAGTGCTGGGTGGTCCACCAATCTGCTGTCCATTCCCAGGCGTTTCCCACCATATTGTAAAGTCCAAAACCATTGGGGGGGAAATCTGTGACCTGCGGAGAGCAGAAAATCCGACACTCAGAACTGCGGGGTGACTTCCATACATGGCGGAATACATGACACCTATATACAGGACTAATACATGACACCTATATACAGGACTAATACATGACACCTATATACAGGACTAATACATGGCGGAATACATGACACCTATATACAGGACTAATAACATGGAGGAATACATGACACCTATATACAGGACTAATACATGGAGGAATACATGACACCTATATACAGGACTAATACATGACACCTATATACAGGACTAATACATGACACCTATATACAGGACTAATACATGACACCTATATACAGGACTAATACATGACACCTATATACAGGACTAATACATGGCGGAATACATGACACCTATATACATACAGGACTAATACATGACACCTATATACAGGACTAATACATGGAGGAATACATGACACCTATATACAGGACTGATACATGACACCTATATACAGGACTGATACATGGAGGAATACATGACACCTATATACAGGACTGATACATGGAGGAATACATGACACCTATATACATACAGGACTAATACATGACACCTATATACAGGACTAATCATCCAACTGAGCGCCCCCCCCCCCCCCACTCATTTCTGAGCATTGGTGTCAGCTGCGGTGAAGCTGAACATATTCTGCCCCTCCCCCCCATTGTCCTGGTATCCAGTAGCAGTGAGTTTCCAGCCTGGACTCCTCTTATAGGTGACAAACTTCCTTTAAATCCCCAATTTCAGATCATACAACACGGAAGGTACAGATGTGCTGAGAAGTTTCCCTTTTCTGGCTGCAGAACTGGTGAAATTTTGGCATCGATATCAGAAATCTGACCGATCTGCCAAAAAACTGTCCATTATTTTCGGATAGAGATGATATGAAGTCATTTATTATCACAGAGATGTTTGACGTCTTTATAAATCCTAATGATACCAGAAATCCCCCAAATGTCCCCGATGAGGAGCCCCCCCTCCCCCCCCCCCCCCGGAATATTTGGCCTTGGATAGGAGGTGATGATGGGGGAGGGGTACAGTTGTAATGGAGAGTCCCCCCGGGAATGTTTGGCCTTGGATAGGAGGTGATGGGGGAAGGGTATGTATTGGGGGGTGATGATGGGGGAGGGGTACAGTTGTGATGAACAGTTCCCTCCCCCTGGAATGTCTGGCCTTGGATAGGAGGTGATGATGGGGGAGGGGTATGTATTGGGGGGCGATGATGGGGGAGGAGTATGTATTGGGAGGTGATGATGGGGGAGGGGTATGTATTGGGGGTGATGGGGGAGGGGTATAGTTGTGATGAAGAGGCCCCCCCCCCCCCGGAATGTTTGGTCTTGGTACAGACACAGAAGGTGGCACACACGGGTTACAATGCCAATTAAAAGGGAAATTTCCCACATCTGTGCCTTCTTACATTGCAATCAGTGTCTGTGTATAAATAATCAGTGAGATTATCTCAGATTGATGTACTGAGCCATGGGGGAGCAGAAAAGAACTGTCAAAAGACCTGCGTAACAAGGGAATGGGACTTTATAAGGATGGAAAAGGATGTAAAAAGTTGTCCAAAGCCTTGAATATTCCAGTCAGTACTGTTGAATCACTTATTAAAGTGGAGTTCCATCCAAAAGTTGAAGTTCAGCTTACCTGCTTCCTCCCCCCCTCCGCTGCCATATTTGGCACCTTTCAGGGGGGAGGGGGGATGGGTACCCATTTTTGACAGGTACCCATCCCCACTTCTGAGTGATCTCACCACGGCGAAGCCCCCCTCCTTCCTTCCCCGCCGCTGGGCCATTCGGAAAGCGCAGCAGGCCTCACGCATGCGCAGTAGGGAACCGGCTGTGCAGCAGAAAAGGAAAAACGGTCAGTGAAGCCCACTACGAATGGCAGCAGCACCCGAGAGCCGATGGAAACCTCAGCTGCGGCGCCGACATTGCTGGATTCCTGGACAGGTAAGTGTCCGAATATTAAAATAAAATTTTCTGTTGAAGGGGGGAGGGGGGAGGAGTTGGAAATTTCGGGAATCTCCTGATACAAAGCCAAGGAAGATTTCAGCCACAACCACCAGAAATGTCATCGGGGATATTTGGGGGATTTCTGATATCATTAGGATTTAAAAAGACGTCAAAACATCTCTGTGATAATAAATGACTTCCAATCATCACTGTGCGTTTCTGCCGGGGAGGGGCACAGCTGTAGATGAAGTTGGGGGAACTTACAGGCGAAGTCTTCACATATCCGTCCTCTCCGGTGTTGGTGGTCGGGAAGTCGCCCTGCCAGACGTTGGCGTAGTGCCGCCCCTTCGGCTCCAGCTTGTTCCCCCAGGGGAAGAGTCTGGGAGAGAGAAGACAAATCAGAAGAATTCAAATAAAGCCGTAAAATGACCATAAATTCTAAATCATCAGTGTGAGGAGCGACAATCATTTCCTGAGTCGCCCCGGGAACGTTCGATACAAAGTGACTTTATTTGGACCTTATGTATCAAAACCAACCGGATCTCTCTTGTGATATCACTCGGCTTCCACACTGGAAGGGAGGAGAGGAGGAAAGGAGGAGGAGAGGAGGAGAGGAGGAAAGGAGGAGGAGAGGAGGAGAGGAGGAGAGGAGGAAAAGAGGAGGAGAGGAGGAGAGGAGGAGAGGAGGAAAGGAGGAGGAGAGGAGGAAAGGAGGAGGAGAGGAGGAGAGGCTCTTTACAGGCCCTATTTTTTGTGGTGTAGTGCCTCGGTGTGAAAGTAACATTATTGTTCACAAATTGTCTATATCTGTGTCGGTGAGCACTTCTCCTTTCCCGAGATAATCCCTCCACCTCACAGGTGTGACATATCAAGATGCTGATTAGACAGGATGATTATTGCACAGGTGTGCCTTAGGCTGGTCACAATAAAAGGCCACTGACAATAAACACAGGTGTATTTTATTGATGGAGATACCGTGACAAGAGCCTGAGGCCCATTGTTGTGCCATTCATCCACGACCATCACCTCATGGTGCGGCATAATGCGCGGCCCTGTGGTGCGCCATGATAATGCGCGGCCCCGTGGTGCAGCATGATACACGGCCCCGTAGTTCGGCATGGTAATGCACGGTTACGTGGTTCGGCATGATAATAGTGCGGTATGATAATGCACGGTCACGTGGTGCGGTATGATAATGTGCGGTCACATGGTGCGGCACGATAATGCATGGCCCCGTGGTGCAGCATGATAATGCGCGGTCACATGGTGCGGCATAATGCATGGCCCCGTGGTGCAGCATGATAATGTGCGGTCACGTGGTGCGGTATGATAATGTGCGGTCACATGGTGCAGCATGATAATGCGCGGTCCCATGATGTAAGGATCTGTACACAATTCCTGGAAGATGAGAACATCCCAGTTCTTGCATGGCCGGCACACTCACCAGACATGTCACCCATTGAGCCTGTTTGGGATCCTCTGGATCGGTGTATAGGACAGCGAGTTCCAGTTCCTGCCAATATCCAACAACTTGGCACATCGATCAAAGAGGAACGGACCAACATTCCACAGGCCACGATCAACAACCTGATCGACTCTATGCCAAGGAGATGTGCTGCACTGTGTGAGGACAATGGTGGTCACTCCAGACACTGACTGGTTTTCGGACCCCCCAATACAGTAAAACGGCACATTTTAGAGGGGCCTTTTATTGAGACCAGCCTAAGGCACACCTGTGCAATAATCATCCTGTCTAATCAGCATCTTGATATATCACACCTGTGAGGTGGACGGATTATCTCACCGACACAGATTGAGACAGATTTGTGAACAACATTTGAGAGAAATCGGCCTTTTGTGTACATAGAAAAAGTCGAAGATCTTTGTGTTCAGCTTTATGATAAATAGAGGAAAATACAAAAGTGTTGTGTTTATAATTGTGCTCATTGTATGAAGGGGAGACTGGGGGGGGAGACAAGGGGGGGGGGGGGGAGTGAGGGGGAGAGTGGGGGGAGGATTGGGGGATTGGGGGGGGGGTTGGCTGTCGGCAGGTAGATGGCCATAGATGAGGATTTTCTGCTGGGGAGACTGGGGGGAGACTGGGCGGGGGGGGAGAGTGAGGAGAGACTGGGGGGGGAGACTGAGGGGGGGGGGTGAGGGGGAGACTGGGGGGGGATAGTGGGGGGGGGGGGGAGAGTGAGGGGGAGGATTGGGGGATTGGGGGGGGGGATTGGCTGTCGGCAGGTAGGCGGCCATTGATGAGGATTTTCTGGTAATAAATGGAATTAGTAACGATATCTGTAATTAGACGATTCTCAGCGTCTCTTCCTGTAATAAGCGGGGGAGGTGTTTCTATATTTAGGCTGAACGTGAAGTGGAACATCCTGTAAAGGACACGGAGAGGTTTTATGATAATCGCAATGATGGAACGTTCCCAGACACTTCACCGGAGCCCGGCACTGCCGGAGAGTCACACCAAGGACACCAATACACAGAGAGTGCGCAGGATGTCTACTGACCTCCTTCACTATACTGACTGATCCTTCAGCTCACTGACCCAGGATATAGTGCCCCATCATTGGTGTCAGTGGGAGGAATAGTGCCCCATCATTGGTATCAGTGGGAGGAATAGTGCCCCATCATTGGTATCAGTGGGAGGAATAGTGCCCCATCATTGGTATCAGTGGGAGGAATAGTGCCCCATCATTGGTATCAGTGGGAGGAATAGTGTCCCATCATTGGTATCAGTGGGAGGAATAGTGTCCCATCATTGGTATCAGTGGGAGGAATAGTGCCCCATCATTGTGTCAGTGGGAGGAATAGTGTCCCATCATTGGTATCAGTGGAAGGAATAGTACCCCATCATTGGTGTCAGTGGGGGAATAGTGCCCCATCATTGGTATCAGTGGGAGGAATAGTACCCCATCATTGGTGTCAGTGGGGGGAATAGTGCCCCATCATTGGTATCAGTGGGAGGAATAGTGCCCCATCATTGGTATCAGTGGGAGGAATAGTGCCCCATCATTGGTATCAGTGGGAGGAATAGTGTCCCATCATTGGTATCAGTGGGAGGAATAGTGTCCCATCATTGGTGTCAGTGGAAGAATAGTGTCCCATCATTGGTGTCAGTGGGAGGAATAGTGCCCCATCATTGGTATCAGTGGGAGGAATAGTGCCCCATCATTGGTGTCAGTGGGAGGAATAGTGTCCCATCATTGGTGTCAGTGGGAGGAATAGTGTCCCATCATTGGTGTCAGTGGGAGGAATAGTGCCCCATCATTGGTATCAGTGGGAGGAATAGTGCCCCATCATTGGTGTCAGTGGGAGGAATAGTGCCCCATCATTGGTGTCAGTGGGAGGAATAGTGCCCCATCATTGGTATCAGTGGGAGGAATAGTGCCCCATCATTGGTGTCAGTGGGAGGAATAGTGCCCCATCATTGGTGTCAGTGGGAGGAATAGTGCCCCATCATTGGTGTCAGTGGGAGGAATAGTGCCCCATCATTGGTATCAGTGGGAGGAATAGTGCCCCATCATTGGTATCAGTGGGAGGAATAGTGCCCCATCATTGGTGTCAGTGGGAGGAATAGTGGCCCATCATTGGTATCAGTGGGAGGAATAGTGCCCCATCATTGGTGTCAGTGGGAGGAATAGTGTCCCATCATTGGTGTCAGTGGGAGGAATAGTGTCCCATCATTGGTGTCAGTGGGAGGAATAGTGTCCCATCATTGGTATCAGTGGGAGGAATAGTGCGCCATCATTGGTATCAGTGGGAGGAATAGTGTCCCATCATTGGTATCAGTGGGAGGAATAGTGCCCCATCATTGGTATCAGTGGGAGGAATAGTGCCCCATCATTGGTATCAGTGGGAGGAATAGTGTCCCATCATTGGTATCAGTGGGAGGAATAGTGCCCCATCATTGGTGTCGGGGGGGGATGTCACCACTGTCAGAATATATTGGTACGGTGGGGGTGGGGTGGGGGATGGGGATGTAGGGATCGGTTCTTTGGCTGGACTCGTTTTATGAAGGATTCTGGGAGAGATTTCTCCATCGCTGGATTCCAAAACTGGAATAAATTTATTTGCGGTGCTGTAAAGTTTGTCCCCGGAGTTCAGCTTTAAGTCTAGTTTTGCTGCAGGCAGTATGGCCTCAGTCCCCGATTGATGTGTAGAGAGGAGGGCGCCCTCACCTGTTCTCCAGGCCGCCCCGGCAGGCGTATTCCCACTCCGCCTCGGTCGGAAGACGCTTCCCGGCCCAGGAGCAGAAAGAGACGGCGTCGTTCCAGGAGACGTGAAGAACCGGATGGTCCAATCTGTGAGGAAGAGAAGAGAATCGATCATCCCGGATCATCGATCTGGCCCCGCCCACTTCTACAGAGACTCATCACATCTTCTGCAAAGCAGCCAATGAAGGAAGACGAAGCCGGGGAGATCACCTTACTGCTAAATACCCCGATGGGGGCAACACTGAGGAAGCTTCATGTTAAAGTATATTTTATACATCATCACCCAGAACATTATTCTGTCCCCGGCTGTGCCGATCACACACTGCCCCCGACTGATCACTGTACCAGGGCACTGCCAGGATCATGTGATCACTGTGACCAATCACACACCGCCGACGACTGATCGCTGTACCAGGGCACTGCCAGGATCATGTGATCACTGTGACCAATCACACACCGCCGACGACTGATCGCTGTACCAGGGCGCTGCCAGAATCATGTGATCACTGTGACCAATCACACATCGCCGCCGACTGATCGCTGTACCAGGGCGCTGCCAGAATCATGTGATCACTGTGACCAATCACACAGCTTCGCCGACTGATCGCTGTACCAGGGCGCTGCCAGAATCATGTGATCACTGTGACCAATCACACAGCTTCGCCGACTGATCGCTGTACCAGGGCACTGCCAGGATCATGTGATCACTGTGACCAATCACACACCACCACCGACTGATCGCTGTACCAGGGCGCTGCCAGGATCATGTGATCACTGTGACCAATCACACACCACCACCGACTGATCGCTGTACCAGGGCGCTGCCAGGATCATGTGATCACTGTAACCAATCACACACCGCCGCCGACTGATCGCTGTACCAGGGCGCTGCCAGGATCATGTGATCACTGTGACCAATCACACACCGCCGACGACTGATCGCTGTACCCGGGCGCTGCCAGGATCATGTGATCACTGTGACCAACCACACACCACCACCGACTGATCACTGTACCAGGGCGCTGCCAGAATCATGTGATCACTGTGACCAATCACACACCACCACCGACTGATTCCTGTACCAGGGCGCTGCCAGGATCATGTGATCACTGTGACCAATCACACACCACCACCGACTGATCGCTGTACCAGGGCGCTGCCAGGATCATGTGATCACTGTAACCAATCACACACCGCCGCCGACTGATCGCTGTACCAGGGCGCTGCCAGGATCATGTGATCACTGTGACCAATCACACACTGCCGCCGACTGATCACTGTACCAGGGCACTGCCAGGATCATGTGATCACTGTGACCAATCACACACCACCACCGACTGATCGCTGTACCAGGGCGCTGCCAGGATCATGTGATCACTGTGACCAATCACACACCACCACCGACTGATCGCTGTACCAGGGCGCTGCCAGGATCATGTGATCACTGTAACCAATCACACACCGCCGCCGACTGATCGCTGTACCAGGGCGCTGCCAGGATCATGTGATCACTGTGACCAATCACACACCGCCCCCGACTGATCACTGTACCAGGGCGCTGCCAGGATCATGTGATCACTGTGACCAATCACACACCGCCACCGACTGATCACTGTGACCAATCACACACTGCCGCCTGATCGCTGTACCAGGGCGCTGCCAGGATCATGTGGTCACTGTGACCAATCACACACCACCACCGACTGATCGCTGTACCAGGGCGCTGCCAGGATCATGTGATCACTGTGACCAATCACACACCACCACCGACTGATCGCTGTACCAGGGCACTGCCAGAATCATGTGATCACTGTGACCAATCACACACCGCCGACGACTGATCGCTGTACCAGGGCGCTGCCAGAATCATGTGATCACTGTGACCAATCACACACCGCCGCCGACTGATCACTGTACCAGGGCACTGCCAGGATCATGTGATCACTGTGACCAATCACACACCGCCACCGACTGATCACTGTGACCAATCACACACTGCCACCTGATCACTGTACCAGGGCACTGCCAGGATCATGTGATCACTGTGACCAATCACACACCACCACCGACTGATCGCTATACCAGGGCGCTGCCAGGATCATGTGATCACTGTGACCAATCACACACCGCCGATGACTGATCACTGTACCAGGGCGCTGCCAGAATCATGTGATCACTGTGACCAATCACACACCGCCGCCGACTGATCACTGTACCAGGGCGCTGCCAGGATCATGTGATCATTGTGACCAATCGCACACCGCCGCCGACGGATCACTGTACCAGGGTGCTGCCAGGATCATGTGATCACTGTGACCAATCACACACCGCCGCCGACTGATCACTGTGACCAATCACACACTGCCGCCTGATCGCTGTACCAGGGCGCTGCCAGGATCATGTGATCCCTGTGACCAATCACACGCCGCCGACGACTGATCACTGTACCAGGGCGCTGCCAGGATCATGTGATCACTGTGACCAATCACACGCCGCCGACGACTGATCACTGTACCAGGGCGCTGCCAGGATCATGTGATCATTGTGACCAATCGCACACCGCCGACGACGGATCACTGTACCAGGGTGCTGCCAGGATCATGTGATCACTGTGACCAATCACACACCGCCGCTGACTGATCACTGTGACCAATCACACACCGCCGCCTGATCGCTGTACCAGGGCGCTGCCAGGATCATGTGATCACTGTGACCAATCACAGCAGATCATATGATAATTAATGGATGGCTTCCTTTCATGTCATTCATTGTATACAATTGTGTTGTTAGCTGTGATTGGTCACAGTGATCACATAATACAGAAAGGGCCAATCACAACAATACACACTGAATGTACTCGTTTCATTCTGTAAAATTGGCTTCTTATAGCAATGAAATTCACTAGTATATGCAATCAGAATGTGTAAAAAAGAAAGGTAACATTGTATTGGTTTGGTCTCAAATCATAAAAAAACCCCCAAAAAAAAAACAAATACTTTGTCCGGCGTACTTTGACGGACTTTGCGAACGAACGGACTTGCCTACACACGATCAACCAAAGTCTGACGGATTCGTACGTGATGACATACACCGGACTAAAACAAGGAAGTTGATAGCCAGTAGCCAATAGCTGCCCTAGCCTCGGCTTTTGTCCGTCGGACCGGCATACAGACTTTTTGACCGGACTCGAGTCCGTCGGACAGATTTTAAACATGTTCCAAATCTAAGTCCGTCAAACTTTTGAGAAAACAAAGTCCGCTGGAGGCCACACAAGATCGAAATGTCCGACGAAATCCGGTACACCGGACCAAGTATGCCGTAAAGTCCGATCGTGTGTACGCGGCATAAGTCTAATGGTGGAGATTTTCTCTGTATATATGACGTGTAGAACGTGTTCAGACAATGACAGGTCCTCTTTATCTAAAACAAAATGTAAAAACTGCTCATATGGCGGATCGCAGATATTAAACCCGATCCCTGGGAAGACCATCAATTCCGCTGACACAGCGCCCCCCATTCCCGCATTCTCATCATGTGCTGAGTCGGGAGGAATATGCGGAACGTTCGTCTCCGGGAGGAATCGGCTCCTCTCTCTGATTTGATGACGTTCGCTGAAATCACGATAATCTCTCCTAAATTTAGCCGCAGCCTGTCACCCGACATTAGTCACCGAGCGGGAAGGACGGGCGACGAGGAACCTCCATGAGTGCGAGAAGATGAAACCGATACAATCAGAGAGAACATTCTGTATCCGGATAATTCCCCGATCCCAACACACACAGAGGGGAAGCAACGATCGTCTCCCCTCCAGACTGTGTACAATCTTACATAGAAATGAAGGATCTATAATTTTTATCATAGGTGTATTTTATATGATAGAGACAGAATATCAACCAAAAATCCAGAAAAATCACACAATACAAATGTTATAAATGGAGTAAAATAAGTATTTGATCCCCAACCAACCAACAATAATTCTCCCCCCACAGACTGGATACAGGAGGTGCTCATGTGGTATATATATGGAGTATATAGAGAGTGTATATAGTATATATGGGGGGTATATATGGAGTATATAGAGAGTGTATATAGTATATATGGAGTATATAGAGAGTGTATATAGTATATATGGGGGTATATATGGAGTATATAGAGAGTGTATATAGTATATATGGAGTATATAGAGAGTGTATATAGTATATATGGAGTATATAGAGAGTGTATATAGTATATATGGAGTATATAAAGAGTGTATATAGTATATATGGGGGTATATATGGAGTATATAGAGAGTGTATATAGTATATATGGGGGGTATATATGGAGTATATAGTATATATGGAGTATATAGAGAGTGTATATAGTATATATGGGGGGTATATATGGAGTATATAGAGAGTGTATATAGTATATATGGAGTATATAGAGAGTGTATATAGTATATATGGAGTATATAGAGAGTGTATATAGTATATATGGAGTATATAGAGAGTGTATATAGTATATATGGAGTATATAGAGAGTGTATATAGTATATATGGAGTATATAAAGAGTGTATATAGTATATATGGGGGTATATATGGAGTATATAGAGAGTGTATATAGTATATATGGAGTATATAGAGAGTGTATATAGTATATATGGAGTATATAGAGAGTGTATATAGTATATATGGAGTATATAGAGAGTGTATATAGTATATATGGAGTATATAGAGAGTGTATATAGTATATATGGAGTATATAAAGAGTGTATATAGTATATATGGGGGTATATATGGAGTATATAGAGAGTGTATATAGTATATATGGGGGTATATATGGAGTATATAGAGAGTGTATATAGTATATATGGAGTATATAGAGAGTGTATATAGTATATATGGAGTATATAGAGAGTGTATATAGTATATATGGGGGGTATATATGGAGTATATAGAGAGTGTATATAGTATATATGGAGTATATAGAGAGTGTATATAGTATATATGGAGTATATAGAGAGTGTATATAGTATATATGGAGTATATAGAGAGTGTATATAGTATATATGGAGTATATAGAGAGTGTATATAGTATATATGGGGGGTATATATGGAGTATATAGAGAGTGTATATAGTATATATGGGGGGTATATATGGAGTATATAGAGGGAGTATATAGTATATATGGGGGGTATATATGGAGTATACACAGACACTACAGTAGGTGCTCATGTGGTACACAGATTAGTCCTGTCAATGTAAGAAGGTTCTCCTAACGACAACTCGTTATGTGTATAAAAGACACCTGTCCACAGAATCTCTTTCTTCCATCCAATCCTCACCATCATGGGGAAGACCAAAGATCTGTCAGAGGACGTCAGGGAGAAGATTGTAGACCTGCACAAGGCTGGAATGGGCTACAAGACCATCAGCAAGAAGCTTGGTGAGAAGGAGACAACTGTTGGAGCGATTATTCACAAATGGAAGAAATACAAAATAACCATCAATCGTCCTCGGTCTGGAGCTCCATGGAAGATTTCTCCTCATGGGGTGAGGATGGTCATGAGAAAAGTGAGGGATCCGCCCAGAACTACACAGGAGGAGCTTGTGAAGGATCTCAAGACAGTTGGGACCACAGTCACCAAACAAACCATTGGTAACACAATACACCACCATGGATTGAAATCCTGCAGCCCCCGCAAGGTCCCCTCCTCAGGAAGACACATGTAGAGGAACGTCTGAAGTCTACCAATCAACATCTAAATGATTCAGAGAAGGATTGGGAGAAAGTTCTGTGGTCAGATGAGACCAAAATTCAGATCTTTGGTATTAACTCGACTTGCTGTGTTTGGAGGAAGAAAAATGCTGACTATGACCCTAAGAACATCATCCCTACAGTCACACATCATCCCTACAGTCACACATCATCCCTACAGTCACACACCATCCCTACAGTCACACACCATCCCTACAGTCACACATAATCCCTACAGTCACACATCATCCCTACAGTCACACATCATCCCTACAGTCACACACCATCCCTACAGTCACACCATCCCTACAGTCACACACCATCCCTACAGTCACACACCATCCCTACAGTCACACATCATCCCTACAGTCACATCATCCCTACAGTCACACATCATCCCTACAGTCACACATCATCCCTACAGTCACACACCATCCCTACAGTCACACACCATCCCTACAGTCACACACCATCCCTACAGTCACACATCATCCCTACAGTCACACATCATCCCTACAGTCACATCCCATCCCTACAGTCACATCCCATCCCTACAGTCACATCCCATCCCTACAGTAAGGCCTCTTTCACACGGGGCAGATCAGTCATGATCCGCCCCGTGAACATCCGCTTGCTCAGCGGGGATAGCTCCGCCGATCCCCGCTGAGCAGGAAGATGACAGGTGCATCGCTGCACACTGTGCAGCGACGGACCTGTCAGAGCGCCGCTCTCCCCTATGGGGGGATCGGATGATGACGGTCCGTAGTGTCCGTCGTCATCCGATCCGATCCGAAAACGGAGGAAAAAGTAGGTTTTTCCTCCGTTACACTTTTCGGATCGGAGCGGGTCGGATGTCAGCGGACATGTCACCGCTGACATCCGACGCTCCATAGGGATGACTGTATGTCCGTTTTTCATCCGAAAACGGATGGATGAAAAACGGACATACGGATCATCCGTGTGAAAGAGGCCTAACACATCATCCCTACAGTCACACACCATCCCTACAGTCACACATCATCCCTACAGTCACATCCCATCCCTACAGTCACACACCATCCCTACAGTCACACACCATCCCTACAGTCACACATCATCCCTACAGTCACACACCATCCCTACAGTCACATCCCATCCCTACAGTCACATCATCCCTACAGTCACACATCATCCCTACAGTCACACATCATCCCTACAGTCACACATCATCCCTACAGTCACACATCATCCCTACAGTCACACACCATCCCTACAGTCACACATCATCCCTACAGTCACACACCATCCCTACAGTCACACACCATCCCTACAGTCACACACCATCCCTACAGTCACATCCCATCCCTACAGTCACATCATCCCTACAGTCACACACCATCCCTACAGTCACACATCATCCCTACAGTCACACACCATCCCTACAGTCACACACCATCCCTACAGTCACACACCATCCCTACAGTCACACATCATCCCTACAGTCACACACGGAGGTGGAAACATGATGATTTGGGGTGTTTCTCTGATAAAGGTTCAGGCCGACTTTGCCGCATTGAGGGTCCAATGGACGGGGCCATGTATTGTAAGATCTTGGATGAGAACCTTCTTCCCTCAGCCAGTACACTGAAGATGGGTCATGGATGGGTCTTCCAGCATGACAATGACCCAAAACATATCACCAAGGCAACAAAGGAGGGGCTCAAGAAGAAGCACATTAAGGTCATGGAGTGGCCTAGCCAGTCTCCAGACCTTAATCCTATAGAAAATGTATGGAGGAGATGAAACTTCGAGTTGCCAAGAAACCTTCAGGATTTAGAGAAGATCTGTAAAGAAGACAAAATCCCTCCTGAGATGTGTGGAAACTGATCACCACCTACAAGAAACGTCTGACCTCTGTGATCACCAACAAGGGTTTCTCCACCAACTACTAAGGGGAGCAAATACTTATTTTACTCCATTTATAACATTTGTATTGTGTGATTTTTCTGGATTTTTGGTTGATATTCTGTCTCTATCATATAAAATACACCTATGATAAAAATTATAGACCCTTCATTTCTATGTAAGGGGGCAAAACTTACACAATCTGCAGAGGAGACGATCGTTTTTTTCCCCTCTGTACATCAGAACTGACTTACCTTTCATGTGAAGATCAAATCCTAACGAATGAAAGGGGCGGAGCCAGGGACAATCAGGCCGGAGAGGAAAGGGATAGATTGGGGTCTCCAAACCTTCTGAACAAGGGGCCAGTTTTCTGTCCTTCAGACTTCAGGGGGGCCGGACTGTGACCAGTGGGAGTAGAAAGTGTCCCGACATCAGTGGGAGGAAACATTGACCCATCATTGGTGTCACCGAGCCCCATCATTGGTGTCACTGAGCCCCATCATTGGTGTCACTGAGCCCCATCATTGGTGTCACTGAGCCCCATCATTGGTGTCACTGAGCCCCATCATTGGTGTCACCGAGCCCCATCATTGGTGTCACCGAGCCCCATCATTGGTGTCACTGAGCCCCATCATTGGTGTCACTGAGCCCCATCGTTGGTGTCACTGAGCCCCATCGTTGGTGTCACTGAGCCCCATCGTTGGTGTCACTGAGCCCCATCGTTGGTGTCACTGAGCCCCATCGTTGGTGTCACTGAGCCCCATCGTTGGTGTCACCGAGCCCCATCATTGGTGTCACCGAGCCCCATCGTTGGTGTCACTGAGCCCCATCGTTGGTGTCACTGAGCCCCATCGTTGGTGTCACTGAGCCCCATCGTTGGTGTCACTGAGCCCCATCATTGGTGTCACCGAGCCCCATCATTGGTGTCACTGAGCCCCATCATTGGTGTCACCGAGCCCCATCATTGGTGTCACCGAGCCCCATCATTGGTGTCACCGAGCCCCATCATTGGTGTCATTGGGAGGAATTGTGCCCTTTCGTTGGGGGTCAGTGAATTAAATATTGCCCCAAGTGCCGGGTACAAGCAATGGGGACAATAGTTGTGAGATTCCCTCACCTTGGAGAAATTTCCTCTCACTCCCTGCTTGGACTATGGGACAGGAAGTGAAGGGAAACCTCCCCTAATGGGGACACTAGTTCGGATGACAACCAAGGATTCCCCCACTTTGCAAGGATTTCCTCTCACTCCTTGTTGTGGATATGGGACAGGAAGTGAATGGAAACCTCCCTTTATGGGGACACCAGTTCTGGTGACACCTCGGGATTCCCTCACTTTGGAAAGGTTTCCTCTCACTTCCTGTTGGGTCTATGGGACAGGAAGTGGGTGGAAACCTCCCTTTATGGGGACACTAGTTCTGGTGACACCCCAGCATTCCCTCACTTTGCAGGGATTTCCTCTCACTTCCTGTTGTAGATTTGGAACAGGAAGTCCAGGGAATTCCCCCCAATGGGGACACCTGACGGGTCATAACCCTCCCTTATTCTGTCAAAAAAATATTTTAACCTTTCATTTTACTTTGATAGATTTGATAAACTATTTTGGTTTCCCATCCCCCGCGGTTGGGCTTTGTACTCCTCTACAGTACCTGTTGGCGATGTCTGAGTCTGGCCCCTCCGGATGCCTCCAGTTTGCTCCTTTCACCGGCAGCCACCAGGGTGCAGCAGCGACCTGAAGAAGAAAAGGATGACATGAAGGCGGCGCTGTCTCTGCGAATCTCCTCCGCCGCTCCTCTGAGGTGTGAAAAGTGCGGCACAATCTCCTCCATCGGCCCCGCGGCCAATCTGTTCCCGGGAAACGAGAAAAGACGGAGCGCCGCCTCGCCATCTTCTCTCCCGCCACATGGGTGTCACAAGCGCCATGCGGTGTACGAGGCGGCGGACCGTCATTTCTGGAGGGGGGGGGGAGGGGAACATTTTCTGTGTCATGTGTTAAAAATCGGTATAAAGAGAGCGAACGTCGCGAGTCCCCCCGGAGGACGCACTGATAATTGCTCTTCATCTAATTAGCACAAATGGTAATTAGCCGAGGGACGCGGCGGCCCCCCGAGGAAAGGCGCAGCAGACGGGAACTAAAGACCGGCGGAGGAGGGGCTGAGAACTTCATCTGAACTGAGCCCATAAAATACAAATCTGGTGACAGAACGTCCATTTCTGTCCATCCAGTCCTGAGATTTGCACAGCTCTGCCACACAGCACAAGCAGGCCAGAGGACATGATATTTATTGTTTTCTGCTGTTCAGTAACAATGACGGGTCTTGCCCCTCCCCCAGCTGGTGACTGGACAGTGAAAGGAGAAGCAGCAGACCGATGAGCTCATCTCTCTGCTCTCTTCTCCAATCAGCGCATCCCTTGCACTGCAGCACAACAGACTGGCTCATTGTGCTGCTTCTCCCTCTCCCAGTCTGAGCTCTGCTGAACTAAAGATCACACTGTATATGAAAAATAAAATAATGTATAAATATATACATTTTATATCTGCCTGGAGCTCAAAAGTCTCCACCCCCTCCTGGAGTTTTCTGTTGTGGGTGGAGCCTGATGGCCCCTCCCACAACTCTGTTCTCTCTCCTCCCACCGGAATACAAGGCACCCCCTCCTCCGACCGGGATACAAGGCATCCCCTCCTCCGACCGGGATACAAGGCATCCCCTCCTCCGACCGGAATACAAGGCATCCCCTCCTCCGACCGGAATACAAGGCATCCCCTCCTCCGACCGGAATACAAGACATCCCTTCCTCCGACCGGGATACAAGGCATCCCCTCCTCCCACCGGGATACAAGGCATCCCCTCCTCCGACCAGAATACAAGACATCCCTTCCTCCGACCGGGATACAAGGCACCCCCTCCTCCGACCGGGATACAAGGCATCCCCTCCTCCGACCGGAATACAAGGCATCCCCTCCTCCGACCGGAATACAAGACATCCCTTCCTCCGACCGGGATACAAGGCATCCCCTCCTCCCACCGGGATACAAGGCATCCCCTCCTCCGACCAGAATACAAGACATCCCTTCCTCCGACCGGGATACAAGGCACCCCCTCCTCCGACCGGGATACAAGGCATCCCCTCCTCCGACCGGGATACAAGGCATCCCCTCCTCCGACCGGGATACAAGGCACCCCCTCCTCCGACCGGAATACAAGGCATCCCCTCCTCCGACCGGGATACAAGGCATCCCCTCCTCCGACCGGGATACAAGGCATCCCCTCCTCCGACCAGAATACAAGACATCCCTTCCTCCGACCGGGATACAAGGCACCCCCTCCTCCGACCGGGATACAAGGCACCCCCTCCTCCGACCGGGATACAAGGCATCCCCTCCTCCGACCAGAATACAAGACATCCCTTCCTCCGACCGGGATACAAGGCACCCCCTCCTCCGACCGGGATACAAGGCATCCCCTCCTCCGACCAGAATACAAGACATCCCTTCCTCCGACCGGGATACAAGGCATCCCCTCCTCCGACCGGGATACAAGGCACCCCCTCCTCCGACCGGAATACAAGACATCCCCTCCTCCCACCGGGATACAAGGCACCCCCTCCTCCGACCGGGATACAAGGCACCCCCTTCATCCGACCGGGATACAAGGCACCCCCTCCTCCGACCGGGATACAAGGCATCCCCTCCTCCGACCGGGATACAAGGCACCCCCTCCTCCGACCGGAATACAAGGCATCCCCTCCTCCGACCGGGATACAAGGCACCCCCTCCTCCGACCGGAATACAAGACATCCCCTCCTCCCACCGGGATACAAGGCATCCCCTCCTCCGACCAGAATACAAGGCACCCCCTCCTCCGACCGGGATACAAGGCATCCCCTCCTCCGACCAGAATACAAGGCACCCCCTTCATCCGACCGGGATACAAGGCATCCCCTCCTCCGACCAGAATACAAGGCACCCCCTTCTCCGACCGGGATACAAGGCACCCCCTCCTCCCACCGGAATACAAGGCATCCCCTCCTCCGACCGGGATACAAGGCATCCCCTCCTCCGACCGGGATACAAGGCATCCCCTCCTCCGACCGGGATACAAGTCATCCCCTCCTCCGACCGGGATACAAGGCATCCCCTCCTCCGACCGGGATACAAGGCATCCCCTCCTCCCACCGGAATACAAGGCACCCCCTCCTCCGACCGGAATACAAGGCATCCCCTCCTCCGACCGGGATACAAGGCATCCCCTCCTCCGACCGGGATACAAGGCATCCCCTCCTCCCACCGGAATACAAGGCATCCCTCCTCCCACCGGAATACAAGGCATCCCCTCCTCCGACCGGGATACAAGGCATCCCCTCCTCCCACCGGGATACAAGGCATCCCCTCCTCCCACCGGGATACAAGGCATCCCCTCCTCCCACCGGGATACAAGGCATCCCCTCCTCCCACCGGGATACAAGGCATCCCCTCCTCCGACCGGGATACAAGGCACCCCCTCCTCCGACCGGGATACAAGGCATCCCCTCCTCCGACCGGGATACAAGGCACCCCCTCCTCCGACCGGGATACAAGGGCACCCCCTCCTCCGACCGGGATACAAGGCACCCCCTCCTCCGACCGGGATACAAGGCATCCCCTCCTCCGACCGGGATACAAGGCATCCCCTCCTCCCACCGGGATACAAGGCATCCCCTCCTCCCACCGGGATACAAGGCATCCCCTCCTCCCACCGGGATACAAGGCACCCCCTCCTCCCACCGGGATACAAGGCATCCCCTCCTCCGACCGGGATACAAGGCATCCCCTCCTCCGACCAGGATACAAGGCATCCCCTCCTCCGACCGGGATACAAGGCATCCCCTCCTCCGACCGGGATACAAGGCATCCCCTCCTCCGACCGGGATACAAGGCATCCCCTCCTCCCACCGGGATACAAGGCACCCCCTCCTCCCACCGGGATACAAGGCATCCCCTCCTCCCACCGGGATACAAGGCATCCCCTCCTCCGACTGGGATACAAGGCACCCCCTCCTCCGACCGGGATACAAGGCACCCCCTCCTCCCACCGGGATACAAGGCATCCCCTCCTCCGACTGGGATACAAGGCACCCCCTCCTCCGACCGGGATACAAGGCATCCCCTCCTCCCACCGGGATACAAGGCATCCCCTCCTCCGACCGGGATACAAGGCATCCCCTCCTCCGACCGGGATACAAGGCACCCCCTCCTCCGACCGGGATACAAGGCATCCCCTCCTCCGACCGGGATACAAGGCACCCCCTCCTCCGACCGGGATACAAGGCACCCCCTCCTCCGACCGGGATACAAGGCATCCCCTCCTCCCACCGGGATACAAGGCATCCCCTCCTCCGACCGGGATACAAGGCATCCCCTCCTCCGACCGGAATACAAGGCATCCCCTCCTCCGACCGGAATACAAGGCATCCCCTCCTCCGACCGGGATACAAGGCATCCCCTCCTCCCACCGGGATACAAGGCACCCCCCTCCTCCCACCGGGATACAAGGCATCCCCTCCTCCCACCGGGATACAAGGCATCCCCTCCTCCCACCGGGATACAAGGCACCCCCTCCTCCCACCGGGATACAAGGCACCCCCTCCTCCGACCGGGATACAAGGCACCCCCTCCTCCGACCGGGATACAAGGCACCCCCTCCTCCGACCGGGATACAAGGCATCCCCTCCTCCGACCGGGATACAAGGCATCCCCTCCTCCGACCAGGATACAAGGCATCCCCTCCTCCGACCGGGATACAAGGCATCCCCTCCTCCGACCGGGATACAAGGCATCCCCTCCTCCGACCGGGATACAAGGCATCCCCTCCTCCCACCGGGATACAAGGCACCCCCTCCTCCCACCGGGATACAAGGCATCCCCTCCTCCCACCGGGATACAAGGCATCCCCTCCTCCGACCGGGATACAAGGCATCCCCTCCTCCGACCGGGATACAAGGCACCCCCTCCTCCGACCGGGATACAAGGCATCCCCTCCTCCGACCGGGATACAAGGCACCCCCTCCTCCGACCGGGATACAAGGCACCCCCTCCTCCGACCGGGATACAAGGCATCCCCTCCTCCCACCGGGATACAAGGCATCCCCTCCTCCGACCGGGATACAAGGCATCCCCTCCTCCGACCGGAATACAAGGCATCCCCTCCTCCGACCGGAATACAAGGCATCCCCTCCTCCCACCGGGATACACGGCATCCCCTCCTCCGACCAGAATACAAGGCACCCCCTCCTCCGACCGGGATACAAGGCATCCCCTCCTCCGACCAGAATACAAGGCACCCCCTTCATCCGACCGGGATACAAGGCATCCCCTCCTCCGACCAGAATACAAGGCACCCCCTTCTCCGACCGGGATACAAGGCACCCCCTCCTCCCACCGGAATACAAGGCATCCCCTCCTCCGACCGGGATACAAGGCATCCCCTCCTCCGACCGGGATACAAGGCATCCCCTCCTCCGACCGGGATACAAGTCATCCCCTCCTCCGACCGGGATACAAGGCATCCCCTCCTCCGACCGGGATACAAGGCATCCCCTCCTCCCACCGGAATACAAGGCATCCCCTCCTCCCACCGGAATACAAGGCATCCCCTCCTCCGACCGGGATACAAGGCATCCCCTCCTCCCACCGGGATACAAGGCATCCCCTCCTCCGACCGGGATACAAGGCATCCCCTCCTCCGACCGGGATACAAGGCACCCCCTCCTCCGACCGGGATACAAGGCATCCCCTCCTCCGACCGGGATACAAGGCACCCCCTCCTCCCACCGGGATACAAGGCATCCCCTCCTCCGACCGGGATACAAGGCACCCCCTCCTCCGACCGGGATACAAGGCATCCCCTCCTCCGACCGGGATACAAGGCACCCCCTCCTCCGACCGGGATACAAGGCACCCCCTCCTCCGACCGGGATACAAGGCACCCCCTCCTCCGACCGGGATACAAGGCATCCCCTCCTCCGACCGGGATACAAGGCATCCCCTCCTCCCACCGGGATACAAGGCATCCCCTCCTCCCACCGGGATACAAGGCATCCCCTCCTCCCACCGGGATACAAGGCACCCCCTCCTCCCACCGGGATACAAGGCATCCCCTCCTCCGACCGGGATACAAGGCATCCCCTCCTCCGACCAGGATACAAGGCATCCCCTCCTCCGACCGGGATACAAGGCATCCCCTCCTCCGACCGGGATACAAGGCATCCCCTCCTCCGACCGGGATACAAGGCATCCCCTCCTCCCACCGGGATACAAGGCACCCCCTCCTCCCACCGGGATACAAGGCATCCCCTCCTCCCACCGGGATACAAGGCATCCCCTCCTCCGACTGGGATACAAGGCACCCCCTCCTCCGACCGGGATACAAGGCACCCCCTCCTCCCACCGGGATACAAGGCATCCCCTCCTCCGACTGGGATACAAGGCACCCCCTCCTCCGACCGGGATACAAGGCATCCCCTCCTCCCACCGGGATACAAGGCATCCCCTCCTCCGACCGGGATACAAGGCATCCCCTCCTCCGACCGGGATACAAGGCACCCCCTCCTCCGACCGGGATACAAGGCATCCCCTCCTCCGACCGGGATACAAGGCACCCCCTCCTCCGACCGGGATACAAGGCACCCCCTCCTCCGACCGGGATACAAGGCATCCCCTCCTCCCACCGGGATACAAGGCATCCCCTCCTCCGACCGGGATACAAGGCATCCCCTCCTCCGACCGGAATACAAGGCATCCCCTCCTCCGACCGGAATACAAGGCATCCCCTCCTCCGACCGGGATACAAGGCATCCCCTCCTCCCACCGGGATACAAGGCACCCCCTCCTCCCACCGGGATACAAGGCATCCCCTCCTCCCACCGGGATACAAGGCATCCCCTCCTCCCACCGGGATACAAGGCACCCCCTCCTCCCACCGGGATACAAGGCATCCCCTCCTCCGACCGGGATACAAGGCACCCCCTCCTCCGACCGGGATACAAGGCACCCCCTCCTCCGACCGGGATACAAGGCATCCCCTCCTCCGACCGGGATACAAGGCATCCCCTCCTCCGACCAGGATACAAGGCATCCCCTCCTCCGACCGGGATACAAGGCATCCCCTCCTCCGACCGGGATACAAGGCATCCCCTCCTCCGACCGGGATACAAGGCATCCCCTCCTCCCACCGGGATACAAGGCACCCCCTCCTCCCACCGGGATACAAGGCATCCCCTCCTCCCACCGGGATACAAGGCATCCCCTCCTCCGACCGGGATACAAGGCATCCCCTCCTCCGACCGGGATACAAGGCACCCCCTCCTCCGACCGGGATACAAGGCATCCCCTCCTCCGACCGGGATACAAGGCACCCCCTCCTCCGACCGGGATACAAGGCACCCCCTCCTCCGACCGGGATACAAGGCATCCCCTCCTCCCACCGGGATACAAGCATCCCCTCCTCCGACCGGGATACAAGGCATCCCCTCCTCCGACCGGAATACAAGGCATCCCCTCCTCCGACCGGAATACAAGGCATCCCCTCCTCCCACCGGGATACACGGCATCCCCTCCTCCGACCAGAATACAAGGCACCCCCTCCTCCGACCGGGATACAAGGCATCCCCTCCTCCGACCAGAATACAAGGCACCCCCTTCATCCGACCGGGATACAAGGCATCCCCTCCTCCGACCAGAATACAAGGCACCCCCTTCTCCGACCGGGATACAAGGCACCCCCTCCTCCCACCGGAATACAAGGCATCCCCTCCTCCGACCGGGATACAAGGCATCCCCTCCTCCGACCGGGATACAAGGCATCCCCTCCTCCGACCGGGATACAAGTCATCCCCTCCTCCGACCGGGATACAAGGCATCCCCTCCTCCGACCGGGATACAAGGCATCCCCTCCTCCCACCGGAATACAAGGCACCCCCTCCTCCGACCGGAATACAAGGCATCCCCTCCTCCGACCGGGATACAAGGCATCCCCTCCTCCGACCGGGATACAAGGCATCCCCTCCTCCCACCGGAATACAAGGCATCCCCTCCTCCCACCGGAATACAAGGCATCCCCTCCTCCGACCGGGATACAAGGCATCCCCTCCTCCCACCGGGATACAAGGCATCCCCTCCTCCCACCGGGATACAAGGCATCCCCTCCTCCCACCGGGATACAAGGCATCCCCTCCTCCCACCGGGATACAAGGCATCCCCTCCTCCGACCGGGATACAAGGCACCCCCTCCTCCGACCGGGATACAAGGCATCCCCTCCTCCGACCGGGATACAAGGCACCCCCTCCTCCGACCGGGATACAAGGCACCCCCTCCTCCGACCGGGATACAAGGCACCCCCTCCTCCGACCGGGATACAAGGCATCCCCTCCTCCGACCGGGATACAAGGCATCCCCTCCTCCCACCGGGATACAAGGCATCCCCTCCTCCCACCGGGATACAAGGCATCCCCTCCTCCCACCGGGATACAAGGCACCCCCTCCTCCCACCGGGATACAAGGCATCCCCTCCTCCGACCGGGATACAAGGCATCCCCTCCTCCGACCAGGATACAAGGCATCCCCTCCTCCGACCGGGATACAAGGCATCCCCTCCTCCGACCGGGATACAAGGCATCCCCTCCTCCGACCGGGATACAAGGCATCCCCTCCTCCCACCGGGATACAAGGCACCCCCTCCTCCCACCGGGATACAAGGCATCCCCTCCTCCCACCGGGATACAAGGCATCCCTCCTCCGACTGGGATACAAGGCACCCCCTCCTCCGACCGGGATACAAGGCACCCCTCCTCCCACCGGGATACAAGGCATCCCCTCCTCCGACTGGGATACAAGGCACCCCCTCCTCCGACCGGGATACAAGGCATCCCCTCCTCCCACCGGGATACAAGGCATCCCCTCCTCCGACCGGGATACAAGGCATCCCCTCCTCCGACCGGGATACAAGGCACCCCCTCCTCCGACCGGGATACAAGGCATCCCCTCCTCCGACCGGGATACAAGGCACCCCCTCCTCCGACCGGGATACAAGGCACCCCCTCCTCCGACCGGGATACAAGGCATCCCCTCCTCCCACCGGGATACAAGGCATCCCCTCCTCCGACCGGGATACAAGGCATCCCCTCCTCCGACCGGAATACAAGGCATCCCCTCCTCCGACCGGAATACAAGGCATCCCCTCCTCCGACCGGGATACAAGGCATCCCCTCCTCCCACCGGGATACAAGGCACCCCCTCCTCCCACCGGGATACAAGGCATCCCCTCCTCCCACCGGGATACAAGGCATCCCCTCCTCCCACCGGGATACAAGGCACCCCCTCCTCCCACCGGGATACAAGGCATCCCCTCCTCCGACCGGGATACAAGGCACCCCCTCCTCCGACCGGGATACAAGGCACCCCCTCCTCCGACCGGGATACAAGGCATCCCCTCCTCCGACCGGGATACAAGGCAT